>JAVDPK010017466.1:0-12903 GCA_034780415.1 Cichlasoma orientale | reverse complement strand
ATATATATATATATATATATATTTATATATATATATATATATATATATATATATATATATATATATAAATCAAATATGGAGAAACATAAGGGCTCTGACTGGAAAGTCTGTATAGCTAATCATAATTTAAATGAAAGGAGGACTGGGTGACAGCTTCACTTCATAAAATTAACAAGCTGGTTTCATTTTTGTTGTCTTTATGGCATCTTAGGTTTTTACCCAACCTTTGGGGAAATAACAGATGGAGAGCTTTCAAAAAGAAATCCAACGATACTCTTCTGTGATGCACACTAAATACAGCTCCGGTAAACAAACCTCTGGATGTGAGAGTGTAAATGAATTAAACAAACACGCTGAACAGTTTCTGCATCGAATTTAGAAAAACCAAAAACTTTACTTTTACAACCACCCATCAAACAAAGCAAACAGACAGTTAAAAGATACATACACTGCTTGCCATTGGCGTCACGTTAACTACAGATCAGTAAAATATAGCACTCAAGACTACTTCCATTGTGACAGGCCACTTAAATATGATCAGTTTGACTGTAAATGACAAGAGTGTATCAACATTAATCCTCAAAAGTATGTCTGAACATGAAGGAGTCCTAAACCAGATACACACATGCACACACACACACACTGACACTCAATTCAAAATGTCACTAATGAGATGTGAGTACAATTCCCTGATGATCATCATCTGCACTATGACACTTCAAAGACTGAGAATCAGAAAACGAGTTACACCAGTGAAGCTTAGAGACAGCTTGACAGGTAGCAACGTGGTGCAGGGCGTTGTGTGTTTTGTGTGTGTTTGAGAGAGAGAGAGTGAGATGAAAAAAAAAAAAGACAACGAGGGAGAGAGAATGTCTGAAGATGAGGAAAAGTATGTAGGGCATTTTTGAGGTTTTGCGTTACAGCTACGTTACTTATTTAACAAAACCAACACATTAGGACCAATTAGTGTTGCTTTTCAACATAAGGAAGAATACGAACCTACAAAATACTGTCGGCTGCCAGTGCTACCTCTCAGCCTCCTGGCAGTAGAATCTTTAGGTGGCACAAATCCCCTGGAAGCACAGGTTCCAGAACACATAATTACCAGGTCTCAGTAGATCTTAATGGGCCTTAGTGACTTTATTCAGCATATCAGTTCAAAAGCAAACGGCTAACCAGGAATAAGAAATGCTAAAATCATAATAAATATAAAACCACTGAGAAAACTGTCACTTTCTGTGGCACTGGTATTATTCTGATAAGAACTAACTTGCCAGAGATTTTTAGTGTCCTGCGGGATAATTTTGAAAATCCTAGGTGACATCGTTATCGAGTTCACAAAGGCGGGTGACAACAATGCAATACAATACGACTTTTTTGGCTGTCCACAGTTTGAGGCAGGATGGTATATGTTACAACTGATTTTATGATTATCATTTGTTGTGTGTATTGTTTTGCTGTTCATTGTTCTGTATTGTTTGTTTGATTCTCCCTATTCCCTTCCCCTCTAAAGCCTTTGCCTTTTGCCAGGCTGCAGTTGTAAACAAGAAATTGTTCTTAATCTGTTTGCCTGGTTAAATAAAGGTTTAAATTAATTAATAAATAAAAAACAATTACAGAGACCTTCAGGTCACAATCACATGAACCAGAATGCAGTCTTGGACCTGTTTTTCTTTTCCCACTTCATTTACTTTTGCTTTTGACTTTTCCACCGCTGTATTGAGGTTTTGCAGAAACATGACAATTATGGTGACAATGTAGGATCAACTGAATAAGGCCTCAGTTACACAGGCTTACAGACCGGTTACTCACCCCTTAACAACAATGAGTCTCTAGGGAAAAATGTGTATTCCTTAACCAGTTGGCAAAAAAAAAAAAAACCCTTTAGCTGTTAGCACATTGCTGCGGCCACAGTTTGAATCGAAGTAACAGATTGTCTACAAACATTGGCCTGCTACCTTGCCCTAACAGTTTCCCATCGCTGTCTCGTCACAGCCCTGAGTGAAAATATATTTTTGTCTCTTTGTCTCTACTATCTGTTTATCCTGCTGTTTGCCATTTTGTGTCCCGCCTTATTCTGACATATTCCCCTGAGTTTTGGTTTGACCTTGAATTATTTTTTTGTTGGTTTTAACCTGCTTTTCCCTGTAGTGTCCTTTGGTTATTCTCTTTGTAAGTTTATTAAATTACTTTAGTTTTTTTGTTTGTTTTTTTCTGAAAAACAAGAAAGTCTGCCCTTTGTCCCGTATTAGCATCCTGATATTTGCAAAATATAACAGAAACATTTGCTAATAGGCAAACTTCTTACATCTGCAGCGGGTTTCTGACATTTCATTGATTACCACGGTTATACATCCTGCAACAGTGACGCCAGTTGACCACTTTTACACATCTGATTTGTTGAAGAACTATGCTTTAGAGCTCTAAAAGGCTTTGCTGCATGTTGATAAGTTATGCTAAAGCGATTCCCAATGCAGTCTTGGGGACCAAGCATCAGTATGCAGCAAGTCAGAGGTGAGAGCAGAAGAAACATACATCTATTTACCCATTATTATATGTTTGTTAGCTGAAAGTTTATATACTACTTCCCAAATGATATCCAGTTAGGTACTCCCAAACTGATTTGCTCAAAGAGAAAAAAAAAACACATGATTGGGGAGTATCACATGATTTTAATGGTTAACTCATAAATGCACATACTTGTGAAAGCATGCATGTACTGTCCCGAATAGTCTGACTACATGCCATAAATAAAGACACAGTATTCTACACTAGTCTCAGCAGAGCGGACGTTGGCGTAATGAGAAGCTATCTGACATCATGCAGCGGCAGGGGGTCGCTAAAGATAACAGCACACACACACAAATACACATTATCTGTGACCTCTTTGTTTCATCTGCCGAGTTTCGAGCTTAATTGACTGCTAACCTTCATCTACTACAACTATATTCCACTGTTGGTTTTTATGCCTTTCACTAGAAAGTCAGCTTTGACTTTTATTTAGTTTTATGTCACACACAAAGTTGGCACAAATGCTGAATGTCGCCAGTGTAGATCCACTACAGCTACAGCTTCGCACTTGTGCTGTGACTCCCACTGGGCTCATAGCAGTATTAGATGATCAGTTAGGTTCAGAGGGTGAGAAAAGATTAAAAGGACAAAGCTTTTGTTGTAGCCTTTGAATGGACCAGGAACTGCTCATAACTCTTATCATCGTGGAAAATAGGTACCAGATGTACAAACAGGTCTTTATATCCGTACAGTTGGTTGAGAGGATATGGAATCCAAATGTATACCACAAAGATCTCAACCTGGCATAGAAAAACTACAAGATGTGTAAATATACATAAAATCAACCTGTTTTCTAGCATTGCTGTAACAGACACATCTGCTGTGTGGTCTTAAAAAGTTTTATTTAAATGAATGTTAGAGTTGGTGATAACCCTCAGTGCACATGGGGATTATGCAGTTTATACACATTAAACAAGAGTTTGCAGCAAGGCAATGTGTTCTGTGAGGCTGCTGCTGCAAGGCACTGTGCTGCTTTGAAATAAATTAAATTATCAGCATGCTAACATTTAACATGTGCATCATCTTTAGCTGGTTAATAAGTTACATAAGAAAGCAGAGCTGCAGCTAATAGGAATGTCATCATTTTACAGGTGTTTTATTGTATTGGACAAACTGGAATTTTGAACTGTGATAGTGTCATATGGCAAACTTAAGAGATCACCCATTAAATTACTCACCATCCTGTTAGAAATGCTTACAAATATGAATTATACCACTAAGCTGGGACGTTTCACCCCAAAATGCTAATTTCTGCACAAGGAGTTCATTGGTAAGTAGCAATGTTGTTATTAGATAAGCAAAACTGTTGACCTGCCAGTAGCAGAAACTTATTAAAATGCTTTCCAATTTACTTCCAAATTACTAGTAGAATGTTGTTGTGGCTGTTAAAATAGGAAAAATACTTTCTGAACAACAGCGTAAATTGACCTTTTATGTCTGCTGAGAATAAATTGGCGCCAAATCTTGCCTGAAAGGGCAGTGCTATGAAAGCCAATTGCCTCCTGTTAAGAAGGAAACAAAGGTTAAACATGCTTTGAATTACTAAAACTGAATGGCTTGATGAAGGGATTTCAGCTGTATGAAACTAAGTCTGCCTCGCATATATACACACAAGTAGTGACGTATTGCAAGTACTTTTATTGTCATATAAAAAAGTACCTACACTAACCACCTACAAGAGGTTGTTTCTATTAAAGGGGGCAATAATAACTTCTGAGGTCTAGAGTTTTTTTTTTTTCTTCAACAGAAAAACATTACATCTGTTGATATTTTTAATAAAGTGCGGGTCATGGGAAACATCCACATATCCCAAATATGTCAAAAAAAAAAAAAAAAAAGGCAATACTTCCCTTTCCACATGACTGTATCTTCAACCAGCAACCTGCTGGTAAGGTAAAAGTACAGAACAAAATGCACATTAGGTCTTGATAGACAGACTGTGCTTTTACAGTAGATGTAAGCAATGTCAGCCGCTTTAATCCACTTATCCGAATCAGTTGGTAACATTCAATATATAGTCATCGCTAAGCATTTAAACCAGTTTTACACGAGAAAAAAAAATGTTGTTCTACACAGCTGTCAGTGATTTAATAAGGATTAACATTATCAGCTAATTTCAGCTGCTGGCAAACGCTGTCAAAATGATTTAGGAGATGACTGTAGCAACAAAATATAGTTTGGTCCATTTTAAGTTTATTGTTCTGCTTCGCAGTGCTCATTTCGGTGTTGTCAAATGTTTGCAAAATCGTTGCCTGTGTTCTTCAGTGGTCAGAAATGCAGCCAAGCAAAGAAGGGAAAATAGTAAAAATGGGGATGGGGATAGGCAAACAGCAATAAAATGCAAAGAGGTGAATAAAGCATTGGGGAATGACAGAATTATTTCACGCATAGATGGAAATCAGTAGCACGTGAATCACAGAAAGTTTTCTCCTCAGTGCAAAAAAGAATTCTATGAAGTCAAATTGCTATAATGTCTTTAGTAGACTGCAGGAACAGGTATAATGTTCACCGCATGAAATTGTGAAGTCAATGAGCAAATTGCCACAGACAGTGTGTAACCCAGTGCTATAATGCTTTTTTGAAGAGAAGAGAGAGTAAAGTCATTCTCTACAGCACACGGAGAGCTGGTGATAGACAGTGGAAGCAGAGAGCTAATGAGTCATAGACAGAAGGACCAGTGGGAAGGGGAGGGTTTGTTGTACTATGAAAGGATTGTAAGTATTACAGAAGTAAATGACCTCAAGATTGGAATGATTCAGATATATCATTGTGTTCAAACTCATCACTACACACGTGCACCAGCGACATCCTTCAGCAATAACATCTTCAATGAACATCATGTTCACTGTATGCGCTTATTTATGAATCTATATAGTGATTTTTTCTCTCATTATCTATACAATGAAGACTGATCATAATGCATTTTGTTGTAATCAGCTTAAAAGTTTATCTAGTTTATCCCTTACATTTCATTAGTATTCACACAAATAAAACAATAAATACAAATTTTAAAAAAATTTAAAGTGCTATACTGTAATGTGCATGTTTCAAGCCAGCAACAAAACACATTGATTTTCACTAATTCTAGTGATTAAATCTCTAAAATGTGCTCAACTGACATATTCTAGTCGAGCTAATGGTTCAGTTACACTGGAGTCAAAAAATAAGACGGCAACCTCGTGATGATTAGTGGAGAAAAACAAAACAAAGGAAAAAACAAACCGATGGTTGGATTGAATTTTTTTGGCTTTCAAATAGCTGCGATGACCAACTGATTGCCCAGTGGTTGAGAGTGAAGAACCCTCAACCACTGGGCTCAAACTGACTGCAATAACTCTCAGACAGAT
Organism: Cichlasoma orientale; assembly: GCA_034780415.1. NCBI lineage: Eukaryota > Metazoa > Chordata > Actinopteri > Cichliformes > Cichlidae > Cichlasoma > Cichlasoma orientale. The sequence goes on along the minus strand of JAVDPK010017466.1, from coordinate 6,985 downwards.
TGGCAAAGGTTTGCAAATGATTGCTGTATAATTTATAAATTAGACAACAGATTGCTTACACACCGCAATCAGTCTCAGGCAGTCCACCCCGATGAGTACAACTCGTCTGGGCTGATTATACGCCGTTATAAAAGCAATGTTGCCAATGTATTTTTTTCATTCTGCAGTTAAATTGCTGTCCTGCAGCAACTACATGAATAATTTTGGAGGGATTTCTTAATTTCGGTTTCAAATCTATTGAAAGTTAATGTGAGTTTCTGTTTAAAGTGATTTTTTTTTTTTTTAATGTGGACGACAACAGATTTGTAATTTTCACTAATTCATCACACTCACTGTATGATCAGAAAGACTACATCTGACTGATAGCAGACTGACTACAACTTATTGCCATCTTGACGCACCAAAACTGCTTTGAAGACGGCAACTGATTGCAAGTGGTTGCAGACCTGGTCCCCGTCCTCGAAGTAAGCATTTCAAAAGCAACCTGATTGTAGGTTCATTGCACACGGTCGCACTAATTTTAGTCGTGGATCACTGCCTGTGACAGGCCTTCATCACAGATGATATCACAGGCCATGGTAGTAAAACCAAACAAAGAAAAGGTTGTAAAGAATCGAGGTTGAGATTTTGTGCATGACAGCTTATTTCAAAAGCTAATATTTGGTGTTATTTCTTTCTTTCTTTCTTTATTTCTGACTTCTGTCTGTAAAACATGTTAAATAAATAAATATTGCTTTCACACTCTGAAGGCATACGTGAGCAAGAACCAAAGCCATCTGTTTTTATTGTTGCCCCGTATGGGAAAGACTCCCGCAAGGTGCTTCCTGAGTCTAAACAGACAACAGACTCAGGAAGATTACTAAACTCTCTGGGCTGTGGTGAAATGTCATAGATTCAAAATGTTTAATCACATTGTGATTATCTGCTTGTACTTTACAAGAGAACACAAGCACGGGGTCATGCCGGTGTCACGGCTGGATTTTAATCCAGTCAGGAAATTTTAAAATGTTATTCCTTCCTCTCACACAATTTCATGATGTTCCAGCTGTTGAAATGTGACACTAAACATTTCTAATGTTACTACTAATACTACTTCTGCTGCTACAGCAACAAGTCCAACACCAAGAAAGAGAATGCATTTAAAAGTCACAATTTGGCACAATGGCATTACATTTAGGTTACTAAAAGTGCAGGGAGCTAAATAAGGTATAATTTTACTATAAACCATTTGTGTTTGTTTTGTGCTTTGCTTACTTGCGTTTCTGTTATTAAGAAAAACTTCTAGCTGACAACCTTTTGATCTCCATGTGCCAAGATCTTGTTGTACGGCAGGTAGGGTAAATGTATAGTTCGGTATTTCCGCCTCAGGCAAAACAATTGTGTTTACTGTTATTTGCGGTAATTGCAACAAAAGGCATCGCCTTCAAATATAAAGCACTGCAAACACCCTCTGTTTTTATCTTCATGAAAATCCTATTTTTAAAATAACCACACGGAATTCATATTACCAGATGTGTGGACTGCATCGGTGCAGACTCTGTGTTGGAGGGCTTTGTAATCCACAACCCCTTCAGGCTAGCTGATTTGGAAAATCACTTGATGAGGCAGACCCCTTTATGCAATGGCACTAATGGAGTGAAAATGGGCAGAGGGGTGACTGGACGTGTTAAGATTTAGGCACTGGATTTAAATTAAGCCAGATTGTGAATGTTTGTTTTTTTTTAGACTCATTAAAAGTTCTTTAAAATAACAATTAAAGAATCAGATCAAACCTTTTTAAACTGTGTTGTATGTGGACATATATAGTATAGTAACTACTTCTTACTGGCAGCGTTCTAGTTTGAATCAAGGTTGAAGTCAGAGGTGAAAACAAGAAAAAAAAACATGTAGAAGAGATTATCTTTTCTGATAGACATTACTTCTCTGACTACCGGGGAGCCAGACAGCACATTCACCAGACAGGCAGTACATACAGTCTCACCTGTTACTTAAATTACTGCTAGAAAGCGCTGACACAAATCTTCACATGACTCAAATCATGTGCTTACTCAACGCCTCATGCCACCTACTGTGAAAGATTGACTAGTACATATCTGCTGTGGTATATTGCAGCAAATATAAGTGCCACAATATAAGCCCGTGTTTGTGTGTGTCTGCATGTATAAAACTATTTGACCCAGATTTTAACTGTGTATTAAACTGGCTGATGTAAAAAATGTAAAAACTGGCCTTATGACCATAAGAACATGCTATGAGATTATTGGAAGCTTCTTGTAATGTTTATGTGCGAGGCTGTACAGATTGTGTTTTTGAATGAACACGAAATATTGATTCGAGAGGTGTGTCATGTGAAACGACTGAAAGAAAAGGCATCTCTTCTGATGCACGCCATCGCTTTTGTGGCTGAAATGGTCCAGAAAACAAACATTTCTGCCTCGCGCTTGCCTCTGCCCACCAGTCAGCTGCAGTTTACATTAGTGATGTGCAATAACACTTGCTTCCTTTCTAATCTGATATCAAAAATAGCCCAGTCTGGTACTGCCAACAACAATGCCAACACAGATCCTTGTAAAGCTTAAGTGTTAAGAAAAGACATAAAAAGTCGGCCGCAGCATTCCATTTCTCAGCTATGTTGGTGAGTGCTGATGCTTTTGACATTCGCCTACAAGCAAGAGATCTTATTTCTAATGCTGCCGATCTCCCTTTAAAGTTATCAGGAACCTCTCCACTGCTTCCAGCACAGGTTTTAGAATATCATTCTCACCACTTGCAGTTGTGTGTCTTTGATTTCACTGTGGCTGTGGCTCAGCCGGGAGAGCAGTGAGTCAGAAGGTCGATCCCTGGCTCCTCCTGTCCAGTGAGGGTACTGTACAGGCCAGGATACTGAACCCTGAGTTAGGGTTCAGTATCCTGGTATAGATAAAAGCACTGTATGAATGATGATGAGACCAAACAGTGGACTTCAGTTGAAGAATCTGTAGTGTTCAAGGTTCAGAGTGACCCAGTGCACTACCCTTTTTTTTAATCCTCAGCACTTCCCCCAAAATGAAAATTCAAGTTGAAGTGTCCCTGTTTTGACACATTGCAGACACTTGAGTGCGAGTGGTCAGAACAGAACTTCCAGGGAGCAGTCTAGAAATAGCAACCCTGCAGGAAGAGGTGCCATGCTGGGTGGAGTTGTGGAACTTACGTATGCTCGCACTTTTTACGCAGGGCACACTGACTGACTGAGCTACACTGTGCTGGCTTCCAGATCTTTAACAAAGTGTGTAGCCTCTCAAGATCCACTAGCTACTACTGAAGAAAGGTAGGACCGAATAAATAATTAAAAACGGATACGTGTCATCAAAAATATACACAGTACTGGCAATAAAATGGATATAACAGCATCGCAGACATAAACATGTTGTTCAGTTAATGTGAGCTGATCTCCATCTGTGAACTGAAAAGTTGCAGCCCTGATCTTTGTAGAACTATTAACTGTGGTATTACTTTATAACCATTTTTAATCAATGATTGATTTGATCAGTCTGTAGAAAATGTCATTCCGCTGTTTTAGGAATAAATAAAGCTCCTATTGTTTAGACATCAACATACAAACTAAAGCCTAAATGGATTTCAATGACTTCCCTGCAGTCAGTGTTAAATGTTGCCATAGCTACACACTCTCTCCTCTTTACCTGGATGCTGCCATTCCTTTAAAAAAAAAAAAAAAAAATCTAAAAATTCTATGACAGACGCCTGTCTCACCCTGGCTGCACATTCGGCTCACACTTATTAAGAGCTGTGGTTTGCATATGCTTTTTAGATGGACTTCGTATTCACTTCTCATTGTATTATTTGTTGATGATAAAACTCACATGTGCCCCAATCTTTAAATGTTAAGAATTCGCAAAGAACAGAAAGTAACATTGTGAAGCCACTTGAGGAAAGTTTTTGATCCGTGACGTTGAGGCATAGAAATAAAAGCGATTTGACCTGACTTTGTTATCAGTGGGGAATGTGTGGAGAGGGTCATGGACTTCAGAGTCCTGGGCGTGCAATAGAGGAGGACCTGACCTGGAGCGCAAACACCACTAACAAACACACAAACAGCACTCATAAAAAGGCACAGCAGAGACTTCAGTTCCTCAGGAACAACCACCTCACCCAAAAAATGCTTGTGTCCTTCTATTGCTGCTCCATAGAGAGCATAGTGACATACTGCATGGGTGTGTGGTTTTGCCGGCTGCACAGCGGCAAGTGCTCCAGAAGGTCGTCATCACTGCCCAGAAGATCATCGGATGCCCTATCCTCTCCCTGAAAGACCTTTGCAGTTCCCGCTGCCTCAAAAAAGCCCAGAGCATCCAGAAAGAAAGGACATTTCAAAGAAGAAAAAACAGATTTAATTTTTTTTTTTAATCCAAAAGCTACAAATACACTAAATGCTGCGGTGCAATTTTTTTTAAGAGAATGAATTGGGCAATGAATACCAGTAGTAGTTTATGGTTACTTTTAGGGATTTGTGTATTTATAGACTTTATATACATGTTTACAGACATATTTTAAGCAGGGCAGCATGGTGGCACAGCGGTTAGCACGGCTGCCTCACAGCAAGAAGGCCCTGGATTTTAATCCACCATCTGGCCATGGGCTTTCTGTGTGGAGTTTGCATGTTCTCCCCACGTCTGTGTGGGTTCTCTCCTGGTACTCCGGCTTCCTCCCACAGTCCAAAGACATGCAGTTAGTGGGCTTAGGTTAATTGGTGATTCTAATTTGATAGAATTGCATCCAATTTTGTTGCACATACAAGGACAATAAAGATATAATTATTGTTATTATTATTATTATTATGCTTTATTGTACTCAGTCTGCTATGTCTACTGTATTAATGTGTAAGATCACTGAGAGAAAAAAAATCCTTGCATGTGTTCACATCCTTGGCTAACAAAGCTGATTCCAACAGAACACAGACGTTGGCTGTAACAGTGTACAAAGTTCCAAATATGGACTTGCTACAAATGAGACGATTTTAAAAATGTAGATGCTCCACTTACTTCTTCAACCCTGCAGCACAGAACATCACCAGAGTTTAGCGTCACCACCTCTGTATTTGAACACATGTGACTTGCGATCACAATCTCCTTGTCTGTTCCTGAGTTATGGTGTTAAACAATGGCTAGTTTGTTTAGTTTGTTTATTTTGCGGTCATTATTCACTTATGAATTCTAGAGTTAAAGCCAAAAACTTGACCTTTAACTAACAGAATCTAATTAGCTCATCCTTGAGTCCAAGTGAACATTTGTGCCAAATCCCTCAAGGTGTTCCTCAGACTAGGACAGACAGCCCAAAACACATGATGTCACTTGACCAAAGCTGCCTCTAACAAAGATGCAGAAAAATGAAGTAGCTATAACAAAGCCAGTCTTTGAACAATATAAAATATTTTTTTATAGAATTCTGCAAAGACAGCCTACAGTGAAAATAGGTCGTTATTAGAGACAAATGCACCGGCCTTGCTCACTATTCATCGTCTTTCTCGTGCCAGATGTGCGGTCGCCACCAAAACTTCTTTACTCAATTCTTCCCTGATTCTTGAGTGGGGAGAATGCCTTGTCAGTGACCTCTACTGTCCAAATCTGCTTCTCTCTGGCCTTAAGCTAATTTATAAGCCTCTTTCCCGGGATTATCTTTCTTCCTGGTGTGCAAGCTAGTGAGCAAACAGGAAAAGCAGAGATACAGATTTTGACTACAGCCATAAATGGTCTGGCATTCTGCCTGCCTGCTTTCATCCTGCATTAACACGGTCATACCACATATCTATGAAGAATGTGGCACCTTCAGAAAGTTGATTATTAATCTTAGTCCTGTGAAACAAATATTAAAGCTTTTGGTATTTTTTGCAGTCAGGTTTTCAAATGATGCATCTCAAAGAAGATAGAGTTCTCAGAGAGCTGGACATGTTGTAAGTGTCTTGCCATGGGGACAACTCTCAGTCACACAATGGACTAACACAGTGCCCTTTCAGCCTACTTTCACCAACATACGAGTGAAGATGATAATCTGCAAGTCAACAAGATAAACATAAGGGAAATACTGCACTTGACAGAAGGTCAAAGAGCATATTTTCAATGCATAATCGGCAGAAGAACTTAACACAACAGCCTCTACATGACCTAGAATAGATTTAAGGTGATAAAGATGCGACTTACCCACTAGTTCTCACGCTTTACAGGTCCAGCAGTGAAGATGTGATGTATTCCAACTGTCAGCCCAAGTCAAGACTTCTTTTTCAGTGTTTCTAATCTGACTCTCAAACGCTAATCACTATCAAAGCCAGCATTGTCTTCTTCTAAAGCTATTCCCAAGAGAAAAAGCACGAGAGCTAAAGGTCGGTATATTAAGATACAGACCTCCATTCCACTGTCACTTGTCACATGATGAAGAAATCAATAACAGTAACGCATGAAGTAAATGTTGTACACAAGATCTTCTTTATGTAACTTCTTCACCCAAATCAAACTGCAGAACCTTCCTTACGTACAAGCTACCGACAACTACCCGCAGCTAGAGTCGAACATCCACCTACTTAGAGTTGATCTCAACCCCACAAAAAAAAAAATCAACTTAAAGGCATCAAAAGTAACCTAAAACCGAATGTCCTCAACAAGTACCACCCCCCCAGCTTTATGCACCAAGAACTGAAACTCCCACGTTAACGCGCTCCCTGGGGACTGTTGTGATAGTCGGGGAAACGAAGTGTGAGCCTGTCCATGTCTGTAATAGCCAATGGAGACAGAGCCCACATAAGCCTGGCTGACTCCCGCTTCCCGTGCTGACTCGCTATTTGACACAGTCTTGATCCCTTTTGCTCTGTCAGATGGAAAAGTGGAGCAAGCCGTGTCAGCCATCCACCCCTCCTCCTGGTGGCTCTGCTCTGTGTGTGTGTGTGTGTGTGTGTGTGTGTGTGTGTGTGTGTGTGTGTGTGTGTGTGTGTGTGTGTGTG
>JAVDPK010017464.1:0-12918 GCA_034780415.1 Cichlasoma orientale | reverse complement strand
TAAGCGCTTTGAGTACATGAGTATCATGTAAGAAAGCGCTATATAAGTCGAAGGCATTATTATTATTATTATTATTAGATTTGAAAAATATGCATTCTTGGATGTTCTCATTCTTTTGTGTTCTCTTACACTGGTGTTATTTTATAACAAATCAAAAACATTTAAGTAGACTAACAGTGAAATTTACATAATTGCATTTTAATAAGAATGATTGCTTTCTTGTGTTTGTTGACAGCACTTACATGTTGTACACCAGTCTTTACGTCGAGTGTGAAACTTTCATGGAAGACTATGAAATCCATCTGAAAGTCCGAGACAAAGGTTGCACTTTAAGTTAAGACGTATATAACGTATATCGTTGAGTACAAGTAAATAATTTGTCACAGTGAGTATAATAAAATGTTCAATAAGGAAACCAAACAAGTAGCCTGTGAATATCGAAGTATCGATCCTGCTGTATTGATCCACCTGTCCTTATCCAAATCCAGCCGCAGACCTTGGAGCATGTCACTCCTTCCTCTATCCTTCTGCCCTTATTTTGTATCATCTGGCTACTGCTGGCTATCAAAAATCAAACATAAGCCTAAAAGAACAAATTACAACTTTACAAATTACAAATATTTGACATACTTTATTAAGTATCTTTAGGAACAATAGCTTTATTGTGAAGGGTCATACTAATTAGATTACTTTTTGGGAAAAGAAAGATATACTTCACGAAAAAGAGACTTTACTGTGTCATTTCAGAAACAGCTCAACTCCAAAAGGAAAGAAAGATAATTAATGCAGCAAGTAAAAAAAAATACCTAGATGTTTTCTCAGTTTAAATCTGTTACACTTGTGTGGCGAAAAAAAGGTAATGTAAGAGATGCCAAACAGATTAACCTCTGTTATACATGCATCTATTTAGAACTTTGAATTTCCAAAGCTTTACTTTAATAAATGAAGCTACTGTGTTTTCACTTCATTTTGCAATTTGGCATCAAATATACAAAAGATATATTTTCATCTTTTGTAATATAACTCACTACTTCTTGTTGTTTTTCTAATCACTGCCTGATCTCTTTGTAGTTTTCCACCTCTCTGCTACAAGAAAGAACCTGACATCTGACAATGAATGGTGAGCATGAACCTCTCGAGTTATTTCACTCGAGATTTTTTTTTTTTTTTTTTTATTAGTACAAATGAAAAAAGAAAATAGCTGCAAATAAATCATCATCTGAAGCATGGAGGACGTGGATGAGGAAAATTAGCTAAAAGGTTCAGAAAAATTGCAGTAAAGGGTGATGGATGCTCCCGCTCGTTATCAACCCCAGTGAAGCATCGCCATGGATTCTGAATGATTTTGTTCTTTCCGTCTCCATCATTGATGGGACTAAACTGGATAACCTCACGCACCGGGAGGATTGGAGTGGACTGTTAGAAGAAAGGAAATCATTGTGTTGATTGATGCTTTTCATTTTGTCACATTGATCTGCTTTGGACTCGAACAAGTGATGTAATCTGGGTGATACATGATGAACCTTCAGTTTTATTAGACAGCGTCTGATAATTTATTCATGATCGCCAACAGATGCAAAATGAGAATAAGCCTTTTGCATATTACACAATAAACTCCCCAAATGCGTCTTTACGTTACTCACAGGGACTTCTCTTCCCTTCATTCGTTCGCTCACCTCTTTCCTATATCATTTCAGTGTTTCTTTTTTTAACCATTTCTCTGCTGTCAGCTCCACTTTACTTCAGAGAAAGAGAGAGAGGGTGATACTGGGTTAGACGCAGGAGGGAGGTGAAGTGGAATAATCAGGAAACAGAAAAGCTGCCTGTCTGACCCTCATCTCCTCCTGTCAGCCCAGAAGATATAGAGTTCATCGCTTCCTCGTGCGCGCGCGCACACACACACACACACTCACAAAAATAGGGGGGGCATCATGCTCATCTTGTGCTCATTCCTGTTGCATAAGCCCACAAACCCTATTTCCCATCCCCCACCTTTCTTTGTATTGCGAGCACTACCTCCTATTCTAACATGAGGCTGAATGTGACTGCATTATGTGTGTGCGCAGTGGGTCATAGGACTCATCATACTGTACTCTACCATGCTGCCTTTTATGGTGGTCAACAATTCTTTACAGGTCACTTTGTGAAACGGCTGGATTTAATCGTAGCGTCTACGCACCGCACTGTATATTTGACCATCTCTTGTATCATCCTCCGCTGACCTACATGGAAATATGTTAACCCACAGATTGTGTGTTCATTACTCTAGATTACTAACTAGCCCGTGACGCTTCAGTAAGTGCCTGTGTGTGGGTGTGATTAGTCTTTTCACTGGCAAACCTTTCATGAATAAAATGTCAGAATTGCTGTACACCATACGGATGTTCCTATAAGTGACAAACCGCATTAGATGCTGGAAATAAATTCCTACAGAGACACGATACAATGTGTGGCTATCTCAACTTCATATTCCCTCAACTCCATATCATACCCTTTTTTAACAAGTTAATGTAACCCCTGTGTGTGTCTTTCAAGTTTCAGCTCAAAATACCAAACAGGTTGTTCTGTCTTCCCTGCCTCTATTAACCACTCAAAATGAGCTGCTTCAGCTTTAAATCCAGTCACAAGCACATTCGGTTAATGTGAATGTGTGAGATATGAATGAGACATTCTGTTGCTTCTAACCAACCAGAAACCTGTGAGGTTGAAAAATTTAATCACTGCAGTGCCCAAAAAACAAACAAAAAAAACCCCACTGCAGTTCTTCAAATGGCAACCCAAGGCTGTCTGTAGCTGTCCAACTTTACAAAATGAAAAATGTTTATAGCCTGGTTTTTAAAAAAAAGTTCTTTCTCTATAGTTATTTCTGCATTTTTGATAACTGTACAAGGTTAATGTGACTTCTATAATTTTTTTACACATATAGGAAAGGGGTTGCATGATACAGTTTTTCTTTTGCTGGTAGTAGTCATGGTAAAACACCTTCCAATTCTAAGGTGTTGCATATCAAAACATAATAAAACATTATTTGGTTCTTAGCAGGTCTTAAATTTAAGTTAATACAAACTTAGACAAACAACGACACATTACATATTATGCTGTCATTATTTATTTAACAAAAACTAAGCCAAAACACAGGGCCAGTGTGTGAAAAACACCCCTAGCGGCGCTGCTAATCAAACTCACACTCGATTCACTGATAATCAGCAAGTGCGAGCAGCTCTGTAAAAGCTGAGGTTTTGGTAGTTTGATGGTCTGGAGCATTCAGGTATGTATTAACACAATGCCAAGGAGGTAAGACACCAGGAATGATCTTAGAGGAGCAATAGCTGCTGCCAGTCTATCTAGCAAGGGTTATAAGGCCATTTCCAATTTGAAGTCCATCAGTTCCCAGGAGTGGACATCCCAGCACACCAAGATCAGACTGTGTAATGCTCAGAGAAATTACAAAAAACTAAAGAGCTACATCTCAGACTCTACAGGTCTGTTAGCATGTTAAATGTTAAACTTCATGACAGTACAATTAAAAAAATGACTGAATAACTTTGGTTTGTTTGGAAGGATTGTCTAAAAAGAACGTGGCAGCATGGCTTAGCTTTGCAAAGCTGCATATGGACACACCACAAGCCTTCTGGAACAATGTCCTTTGGACAGATGAGACCAAAGTGGAGATGTTTGGCCATAATGCACATTAGGTGAAAACCAAACACTGCTGATCAGCACAAACACATCATGTCAAGCACGGTGGTGGAGGGGTGATGATTTGAGCTTGTTTTGCAGCCACAGGACATGGGCACTTTGTAATCATTGAGTAGAACAAAAAAAAAAGATTGTTCTTGACAAAAATATAATGAACCTGCAATGTATTTGATGGTACCTTGACACCAAATTATCCCTTGGATACTAAAACAGATCATGCTGTCCATACACATGCACCTCACATTTTATGTGTGTCTAAACGGAGCTGAAGGTTGTAGAATATAAGTGCTTCATTTTCTGAGACTTATCATAATAATAACGCTGAAATAAAAAATCTCATGAAACTCATCTATAATCAAACAAAGTATTTTCACAGCATCTTTGTGCGCTTGTTCTGAAAATCAATGTTGTGCTGTACCATAACAATGATTAATATGTGGGTGAATCGGGTCAGTGTAGACCCTCACCCACCCCCACCCAGCACAGATACCCACAATGTCAAGGTCACTGTTTCACACATCTATATATCTTCTCTGGCCTAAATGGAGGGTAGGAAACACACAAAGACAACCAGAGAAATAAAAGCATTATGTTGTGTGTATGTGCACAGGCGTATATGAGTGTGCATATATTTGGTCTTGTGCTTGTGTGCGTGTGTGTGTGTGTCTGTGTGTGTGCGTGCTGATGTGAATTATGGCCAGCACTCACCATTAAGACCACCAGGGAAAGCATATATAGCTTCATTACTCCCGCTCTCCTTTTTTCCCTGCCTTTATCCATCCCAGTTTCCTCAGTGCGTTAAGTAATGGTGTTGATGGTGTGCTGGCTAGTGAGACAAAGAGGAGCTAATCTACCGTAAAGAATGAGCTTATTGAGAGGTGAAGTCAGCGTCCACTGTGACACACTTCTCACACTGAAGGTTCCAGTTTATCATTAAGAGAAATCAGACTTTAATACAACACACATAAAGCAGATGCTGCCTGGTTCTCATCAGTGTGTGGAAAAGGAGGAGATGCTTTGAAAACTGAACCCTAATTACCTTCATTCTAAATTCATCTTGCATCTCAGTTCACGTCCATCGCATGTCTGTTTGTATTTTCGTTCTCATGTTCTCGTGTTTGCGTGCACATGTGCTTATGTTTAAGCTTGTGTTTATGAGTCCGCGCGCAGGCTTTGACATGTACATCTGGGCGTTTATAGGCTTGTGTGTGCATGTGTGTGGAAATTCATGTACAGGAAAAGTCTGACTTGCAGAACCACCTTTTGCATGAGAGCCTGCACATGCACATCTGTGCTTTGTTTATGTATTATATTTCTTTTCAATTAATGCTGCTAAATATTGACTTTAATTAAGATACACTTACAATTTGGTAACTTATTTTGCAGTTTCGGAGGGGTTCATGGACGCAGATTTAGAAAAGCCCAAAATGCAGCAGGGAAAAACAGTGGGGGTAGAAGGAAAGAGGGTTTTACTGTAATACTATAAGATAGCCAGCTATGATGGTGTGGTTACGCACTAGCAGATATATCACCCCCAAGAGGCATGGATGATCCTTATAGTAGAGCAAAGAATCTGGGGGAGGGGGGGCTGACATACGAGGAGCCCTTATTGATATATTGTGTGGCAGTTAATACAGTGAAGGTTACTTTAGAGCTCCATAAAATGGCAAAATGGCATGCAATAGACACACCAGGTCTTACTGGTGGGTTTCTTTTTCTTACTATTTTAGATTTTGTTTACAGTGTTCAGTAGATGTTTACTTTTAGTTTAAAAATGGGGTTTTGGGTCAACATGTGGTTTAGGAGGGAATGCTCAGTATGAGCAACTGTATTTTTTCCAGTTTTATTTTCCACATTGGTCAGCCTTTTTGTGTGTATCTGCAAGTGCAGCAGCAGTCAAAGGGGATGTTTTTCCATGCTATAACCAAAAAAAAAAACAAACAAAAAAAACACACACAACATTAGCCACTCCTTTCAGTATGCAACAACACACTTTGAAAAATTATTCTTTATTGAGATTTGACTCATCGTTGCCCTCAAGTCACTAATGTACCTTTGGCCCAAAAATTTTCCAAAACATTTCACAAATCCAGCTGTAAAGAACAAACACGCGAGAGTCCTGTAACATCTTGTAACAGTTCCCTTTCTTGTTTACTGTTTCTAAGTACTGTATGTGCTGTCCTTTCCAAATAAGGTTCTCCTTTTTATTCTTTATGAAAGAGGAAGAGAGATGGCTTAAGTATAAAAATGTGGCACATTTGGGAAGACTTTTGATGAATTGAAGGCAGCTGGCCAAAAATCCTGATTGTTAGAAATCAACAGCAGCTTCAAGCGAAAACAGAGAATCTAGTCTTTTAACCAGTAGATTCGTAAAGAATAACCTGTTCTCCTCTCTGAGCATTACATTGGGGTGAATTTAATGGGACGTCCACGCCTGTGAAAACTTTATTTTTCACGTGTCTGAACATTAAAAAAAAAAACTTTCTCATTCCAACATATAAGCAGAAGATCTGATGAAGGCAACAAAATACAGAAATGGGAATAATTAATTTTAACTTTTTTATACAGACTGCACATGATCCAGTGTTAAGCCAACAACTTTACGTTATGCAACATATTGTCTGTGCTTAATAGGCTGGTTAAACCCTGGAGAGGCTCATCTCCCTGTTTCTTGAAGCAATTTGTTAAATGCCAGAAAACCAACCAAACTTATTTGGAGTTAAGGAGGGGCAAGTCTGAGGCAAACACCTGTCACAGATACACAGCAGATAAATCGATGGTACTTATCTATAATTTGCACCTGTGGAAAGGATTTGTTTTTGTAGCTAGCTTCTGAAACATGCCATTATATCACATTTATGAGTATAATCCATAAAGTCTGAAAAACTTATTATGTGTCATAGTGATAAAATGATATTCAATACGTTTCTTCTAGCTCTTAAGAAGGTTCAGAGTCTCTAGGACCTCAAACAGAATATAAGCAGGGACAAAAATAAAGGAAAACTAAGACTTCATCTCAGCTAAAGGTACTCAAGCAACTTATGAGTAACAAAAGATGAGCACAAAAACGGCAGACCAGAAACATTCTTTGTATGATACAAGTGGCAATGGAAATTTAAAAGCTGACATGCCATTTCTTCTTTCCCTTACCCCTCATAAAAGAGCATAATTGCACCATTGGTTGTGTAACACAAATTAGCAAAAGGCTTTCAAGTAAAAGGACAAGGTTAGTTGTTGTAGTACGCACACAAAAAGACACGCACTGTAACATTCAAAGATGTGACCCTGATAAGCACACCAACAGACTGAAAAAGGACAGAATCTGCTAAAGACCGAAGCAGGCGCCGATGGCCTTCACCAGTCTCAGTGTGTACTTGTTGTGAAAAGCCTATTATAGGGCTGCCAAACACACATCCTGATGCTTACTTTTTAAACCGAATTTATTTTTTCTTCTTTTTTAAACCTAATCGCAAGAGAGGGAGCTAAATAATGAGAAAAAAAAAAGCCTGCCGAGCTCGAGTGAGTCAGTGAATGTGTGTGTGTGTGTGTGTGTGTGTGTGTGCTTGAGAATCTTCATGTGTGGTCAGATGGCCTTGGTGAAAAGTGCTGCGAGGACCAGTGCAGGGGAGGAACACGGTGAACCACAGAGGCAGGTCAGCACTCAGCCGCATATCTATTCATAGAACCAGATATAAGCTCCATCAAGGTAGGGCTGAGCTGCCCGCATTTTGATTAGCATACTAAATGAGACAGATATGCCTCACTGGGATTTGTCCGGGTGATGGTAATCTGAGGGGAAACAAAAACTAGTTCCTCTCTGGGCCTTTATAAACCTGTACTCCTCAAAGGTAAACCTGCTCTTGTCTTGTCAGTTAGATGAGAAGATCTAAAGCACTTGCTTATCTGTATGATAAATGTGAATCTACTGCGTGCAGCACAGCTTAGCATGGTTTTGGTACTTATTAAACAAATTAAAGAAAATCAGTGCACTCTGGGTGTACCTTTGGACCGAGTAAAGCTAGTTGACAGATTTTAGAGTGGTATATATATCTTATTATCTGATGCTAGCGGTGTAAAAGCTAGTAGGTGTATTCACGGTAAGGTCAGCTGTCCTCCAAAATATCTAGAGCATTCAAAACATCAGCGCCCGGGTGAGGCTACTCTTCAGCTTGTGTATGCATAATGCAAGCGTGTGCGTGTGAGATTTGAGTTTCCATGCACACAGCGAGAGATGGGTGATAAGACAGCAACTGTCTGCCCAGCATGTCTGCTGTATTTGAATGTCTGTGTACAGGGTCCTAACGGACAGCAGGAGTGTTTGGCTCTCTGCCCGCTTCAGCTCCAGACTGGAGAGTGTGGAAAGATGGTTCAGCCTCATAAAGTATATGAAACTATACACGGTCCGCTTCATTAATAAAATGACAAACACTGATCAAGTGAAAAAAAAAAAAAAGTCTCGCTAACAAGAAGGAAATGTTTCTTTCCATAAAATGTGCAAAATACACACTTCCTTCAAACAGCCTGTTTTATCGCAGGTTTTATGACTACGGACAAAAAGACGAACCTTGAATCTTTTACAGGCAATGCTGCTCAAAAGTCAAGAATGTCAGAGCACAATTATTAAGTCTGTCAGCAACAAGGAAGCTGCTGTCTACGAACAAAGCCAAAGAATAACTCACTGCTGATTCCTGACATGTTCTTAACGGCAACCTGCTGCCTCATAAAAGCATTGCTCAGCTGGATATTTGTGCAACTGCATGAAAAACTGGCATAAAAGTTATAAGAATTGCAGATATTAAAAAAGCCACTAGAGCTTAGAACAATAGACAGTATAAAAGATGGACACAGCCGCCATGACATGTGAAACTGCATGCTCATTGGCTAATGATTTGTGTGTCATGAGCAAACCCTGGTTTGGTACTCCTTTCTGGCTCAAATAATGGCCATAATGTATAAAATAAACTTAATGTTTTATTTAAGATGACCTAAACAAGCAATTAAGCCCATAAAGTTACCATGAAAGTGTTTACTGAGGTCAAAGAGCAAAGGAGCCAATAGACTTCCATGCAAACACAAGTCGACCACAGGTATCGCCCCCTGCTGGCCATTAAAAATAATCTAGGTTTAAGGCATTTCCACGTTGGCTTCACCTTTCGGACCTGGACGCCGCATCCTTCTTTTTTACTATATCTGCTTAAATCCCAGGCCTATGTTTCCGTGGTGACGTAGGTAATTAAACAGGAAACAAAACAGACTAAAAACCTATTCTAAAAGTAAGAAAATATTCGGAAAATAGAGCACAACTTAATAGAACAGGTTAAATATTGATTGTGGACTTAAGAGCCAATTAAAATGATTAATCCTTTTTTTAAATAACCAAATGGTATTGTGAATGCAGCTGAAATGTACTTTACGCTGCACAACTGAACACACCCGGACACTTGGGTTATTTTTCAATCAGCTTTTCAACTTTTATGATAAAACGAGTAGTTAAGAAGTTCGGACTGTTATTGGACAAAGTGTTATCTGATGACATCAGTGGTAACTTTGACCAAGTTAATAAATATATTAAAATTCTTTTTTTAATGAAGTACAAAAGGGAACTGAGGAAGTTAAAGGTTTATTTATTGTACACATAAATAAACAACGTGCAGTAAAATGCAACGTGCCATGTTGAAAAGCATGTATTTAAACTCTAGTATGAAAAATATTGGCGCTGAAGAAGAGAAAAAAGAAACTATTTATGGGTTAAATATGTGAAAGGAAAAGGATGAAGACAGCTGGATGAATGGCAGCCATATAGAGGGTAAAGAAGCTCCTGTCCTGAGAGCTAAGTGCTTTCTGTCAGTCTAAGCTTCTAGACAGAGACGGAGCCGGTTGCCAAGGAGACACGCCACTTTCAAGCAGGACGACGGCTCCCACAAATCAGGCCATTCATTCCTGACGTGAGCGGCACCGATAACAGTGACGTGGGTGTACTATGAGTTCGTTTGCACTGTGTAGGGACTGTGTAGCTCCTGGTGAGGGGAGCTTCATCTTTAGTCCCGCCCTGTGCTCTTCTCTCCTGGCAACACTCTTGATCTGGCTCCACAGGTTATCTCAGACATATACACTCTGAATATAATAGAGTCCACTGCTTAGCATGTTTGCGCCAACTGTCCTGGCAGCATGTTCACCCCCTCTCTTAGTGACAATGAAATCACAGAGACCATCTTCCTCCTCCCATTGGCTGGCAGGCTCCTTGGTGATGCCCTGTGATTGGGCATGCACAGCATGCACTCCTGGCCAATCATTTTCACTGTATCCAAGAGACTGAAGCATGTAAGGCTATTTAAATCCAACCAGGGACTCACAAGATTGTTCAGATGTATATTTCACTGTGTAAAAAATAAAAAAGCCAGGGGGAAAAGGTTTACGAGTGGATGAATGTGAAAATCCAGACGGACCTGATTGGTGTTTAAAGTGGTCAGCCCATCTAGACGGGTTAAAGAGACCCAGAGCGAAGCACGAGTTGAGTGAATGAACTTCGCCACCATGTACTCCTCCTGAACTTTGAATTTTGCTATGAATATTGATCAAATCCTTCTTCCACTCTGCTTGGTTTGCAGTAAATGAAGCTTGGAGAGAGCGGGGATAGCCTGGCTAACTCGAATGGACTGAGGGAGTAAAGGCTGGAGGTCTTTTTCCCCCCCTGTACAACTCCAGTTTGTGTCAGGAGGGCGGCCAGCTACTGGTCTTTTACGGTGTACCCGGGGACCAACATCAAAGACCAACTTTCAGTGGACCACAACTGTGAGTGAAACTCTCCCTGATGAACACCGCGTAAGTCTGCGGCCATTTTAGGTCCACTCTTTTTTTTTTTTTTTTTTTTTTGAAACGTCACATTTTGTGTAACTACAAAATGGCGGAAGAATCGGAAGATCTCGTTGACTGTAAAGTTTGATTACAAACTTAGCTGGAAGTGATCATTTTACCTTTTGCACACTGCAGAAGAACAGAATTTGTGGTTATTGCTAATATAAGATGGCAATTTATTCTTTAATGAACCAGTATTTTTTTTTCTTTGTGTGTGTTTTCAAGCATTTTTTTTTCTGGGATCAAACTTTGTAATAAATAAAAAATAATACAAATAAAATGAAGTTGCCTTTACAACACAAACTGCTCTCATTTTGCACATACCGCCGTCGCTCTGCGTCGCCGTGAACAATATGTTGGGAGAACAAGGCATTTGGTTTACAGGATTATAGATGACCTGTGTGGCTTTAACACGAGTGAGATGTGGAAATAGACTAAAGCTATAACCACTAGCCTCTACTACAGCTTGGCCACAATAACAGCAGAACTACAGTCATTGGAGGTATCTAAACAGTGATCAGAGAACCTAATAAACCATCATTAGTGGAAATGAAGATACACAGTACAGCTGTGCTTCATATCTCACAGTGTTTGTAATTGCTATGCTTCACTATGTGAAATCTTCTTTAGAGTGCAGACCAGATCACTCAAACTAGGACTCAAGCTCTTATTGATTTGTCATGTAAGGTTTCTTCTATCCTGTGCTTACTTGTGACATTTGTGGACCAGCTTTATGAAATTATGGATACACAAAGAACATATGAGGCAGAACTGTACTTGGAGAGTCAGCTACTCGTAAAACATCTGTATAATAATATGTGGTCATATGCTGTTATAAAAATAAATGTTTGCAATGCAAAGAAAAAATTATCCAAATTATCAATATAGCGGTCTGTGGTCACTAGATATGTGGTGGGTAAGCGATATGGCTCTAAAAATGAGCTTTACTAACCTGTGTTTTTATAGAGTAAAATATTGGATAGGCTATAATACACTAACATTTTAATACAGTTAAATGGTAAAAAAAAAATAATAATAAATCATCATCTTACATGGCTTTTTTTCTGGGATTAGTCAAGGACTGAAAATGTTCATTGTAGAATTAGTTAAAAATAATAATAGCAGCAAGTACTACTGAGAATAATGAGCAATATTATTCGTATTTTCATTCAAATGGGCCAAATTATGTTAGATTAAGTGTAAGCTTTCAATTATGGTTACAGTGTGTGTCAGTATCATGCTATATTTACCTAGAGAACCTCAAAGATAAGTGACTTTCCATTTGTGTGTTTCTGTATTTTAATGCACTCATTATATCAACTAAAATAAACTGAAAATACATACAAAAATGTGCAGGTCTTCGATCCAGAACCCCGGCCTGCATCCACAGAGCTCTCCCAGCTGCAACACCTGCACAAGCACAAAATAATTATTTTTAAGTTTCCTCTGCGATTAGTTGATTAATTGTTGACTACATTTGTCAATTAGTGCAATTAGTCGCACGTTTTAAGTTAGCAAAACTAGTAACGAGTAATGTATTTAATTAATGTCCTCACATTTCTGAGTGAAGCGCGTTTGCTTCAGCTTCCTTCATAACACGCGCAGGCGCAACACCGCGGCGCGAGAGAGACCCACAGAAGCTCGTGCACGTGATGTCATCAAGCGGGCTTGCTGCACGCTCAGAAGAGTTTTTAGCAAGTTTCAGGTATCATCGGATTTCTCTTTTGGCCGTGGAAGCCCACTTTAAGCGCTGTCCTGATGTTTGTCCCGATTATTACCCAAAGAGGACCTTAAAGCGGTCTAAAGGTAAGTGTTGTAGCTTTCTTCAATAACCATTGACTAGTGTTCAGACTTTCATTCAAACCCCGGTTTCTGCAAACGCTTCCTGTTCCTCAAAACCCCTCCGTTTGGTCATGTCAAAGTTTGATGCACTTACTAAATAACTGAAGTCAGTGCTTCTGCTCTCACGGAGACAAATAAGCAGTTTAGCCTTCTTTGTTGAACGCTATGGTTATTTCATTTCTAGGGTTTGTTGTCCACGCTGCCATAGCGGCACTTTGTCGCCATGGAGACGGAGCGTGACCGCGCAGAGGAGCTTCTTCTAAACCAGGTCTATTCAATTAGCGGCCCGGGGGCCACATCCGGCCCGCGGACCCCCTATGACTGGCCCACCCCCCGACTGACCCAACATAAGCCGCAAAAACGCATATATATATCATATTTGCTGTGAGGTTTTAAAAATTCCCACCCCTCCTCTTGTGCTTGAACGCACCGCTCCCGCGAAAAGATGTCACTGACAGGTCAGAAACGTAAAATTGACAATGAAAAACGCCGTTTTAACCCTGCCTGGACTGATAAATACGT
>JAVDPK010017463.1:0-12919 GCA_034780415.1 Cichlasoma orientale | reverse complement strand
GTGTGTGTGTGTGTGTGTGTGTGTGTGTGTGTGTGTGTGTGTGTGTGTGTGTGTGTGTGTGTGTGTGTGTGAGTCTCTGCTTGCTCCCTCTCATTTCTCATTTCAAAGTCAGACACCATGTGCCACATGCATAAGATGAGGGGAGCTATCTCTTTCCGCATCTAATCTCTCTGGGGCTCCTCGCAGGCATTTTGTTATCAAATTAAATTCCGCTGCCTTTTGTATGCATATTTGTGTAGCTCTTGTAGGCACACACATGCATGATTTCCATTTGCCCAAAAAGTGGTGCAAATACTAAACAAGAACAGGATACACTGATTTGGAAATAATTCAAAACTTTTTTTTTTTCTAATTGTGAATGGCACAGCTTATCAAGAGCATATGTTGAAACTGAGAAAAATGTTATTGCTTTTTGAAAAATAAACGCTCATTTTATCTTTGATTTCAGAGGCATATTTAAAAAATGACAGGGGCCTGTTTACCACTGCGTTGCATCACCTCTTCTTTCAACAACACAATAAGCGCTCGGGAACTAGTCGTAGTTTTGAAATCAAAATATTTTCCCCTTCTTGCTCGGCGTACGTTTTCAGCTGTTTAACAGTTTGAGAGCTTATTTGTTATATTTTTCATTTCATATTGGGCCAAGTATTTTTATTGGGTGACTTGTCTGAACTGCAGGCGGCCAGTTCACCACCCGAACTCTTAAACATCAGAGCAGTGCTTTTGTATATACAGAATCTGGTTCATCATTTTTATTCCTGAAATATCATCACATCGTTGAGCTGGAGGCAGCATATTTGCTCCGAAACCTGTTCATACACTATTCAGTATTACTGGTGCCTTCACAGATGAACAAATTATAAATGTCATTGTTACTAATATGCCCCCACACCATCATTGGTGCTAGTTTTTGAACTCCCTTTCCTCTTTAAGTCACAGGACGCGGCATCTGTGATATCTATTTATCTAATTTGAAACCACTGGTCAGTTTCCCACTTTTCCTCTATCCATCTTAAATGAGCTTGGACCCAGGGAATTTGGTGGGGATTTTTTTGGCTCCTGTTTTTATCTATCCATCCATGGGGAGGGCAGTAGCCTATGCAGAGGCACCCAAACCTCCCTCTCCCCTGCAACCTCAACTCTTTCAGGGGATGGAACACCAAGTCGTTCTCAAGCCAGCTGAGAGATGTAATCTCTCCAGCGTGTCCTTGATCTGCCCCAGGCCCTCCGCCTGGTACGACATGCCTAGAAAACCTCACCTAGGAGGCGCACAGAAGGCATTCTAGTCAGATGCTCAAACCACCTCAAGTGGCTCCTTTCAATGTGGAGGAGTAGCAGCTCTACTCTGAGCCCCTGCCGAATGACTGAACTCCTCACCTCTGAAGGAGAGCACAGAAGAAGCTTATTTCTGGTGTATGCACAGTCTCATTGGGGTGGGGGACCTGAGTCTATCCCAGCCATCATAGGTCTATATCGTTCTATACAGCTGTAAAGTGTTTCTCATTTCTTCATAAAACTGTTACTTCACTATTTTCTATGTCTTCTTTGTCCAGATCGCACTGGGAAGCGCTCCACCATGCCCGACTCACCTGCGGACGTCAAGACACAGTCCAGGTTGACCCCCCCTACCATGCCACCCCCACCCAGTACACAAGGAGCACCCCGTAACAGCTCCTACACACCCACCACATGTAAGTAAGCAAAGAGAAGTGCACAATGCCTGAACATTTTAAGAGCTGTTTCTGTCTCCTAAGTGTTTATTGCTGGTGGAGACATCCAGGAATATAAGAAAACTTATTTTCATTGCAGACCTTTACCTTCTCCAGTGTTACAAAGTGAATGAAATAAGCAGTATGATCCTAATATAAAAACTGCCCTACGTAAAAATGATAGTTAACAGTAGA
Organism: Cichlasoma orientale; assembly: GCA_034780415.1. Taxonomy (NCBI): domain Eukaryota; kingdom Metazoa; phylum Chordata; class Actinopteri; order Cichliformes; family Cichlidae; genus Cichlasoma; species Cichlasoma orientale. Next base: position 11,015 of record JAVDPK010017463.1, on the reverse strand, counting down.
TATACACGAGCTCACACGTGACAAGACAATCCCAGCATGAAACCAGAAAAAAATTGGAAGGGTGGAACATCATAATCACAAGACCTTCTTATCAGGTCGTATTGAGCCTTCATTCCCAACAACTTCCCCAACAAGTTCATTAACACCCGTGCTTACAAACTGCTGGAGCTGAGCCATGACGTGCACATAGCTTGTGATGAGCAAATTACACCCCAGTATTCACTCAGAAGAGCATACTTAACCACTTGCATGAAGAGCACTAGAATCAAAGAATCAGAGGCCCTGTGTGCTCAGAGCACTCAAGTCTGTGTTGGTACTGCTGGTACTCTGCAACGGCTGAATTATTTTGTTCATTTTTAATCACATACTCCTTTTTTTTTCATTTATGTTATTTACTTTCTCTCCCTTTGCATCTGTCTGTCTGTTTCTCTCCCTCTCTCTCTCTCTCTCTCTGCTGCAAACACTCACACTACAATTAACTTTGGGGCTTCCGTGCAATGAGGGAGGAAAGGCCCAACTCTCTCATTACACATGCCAAAGGTTTTAACAAAGCAGTATGCTTTGATTTCCATCCGCCGTAATTGTTACCAGATGCAGTTTGAGCATCTCGTCTCTCTCCTCTCTTTACAGTGGCGGGTTTGGACGGCGGCCAGAGGGGGAGTGAGTGGATCGCTAGTCACAACCTAATCTCATTAGAGAGAGAGCTTTATGCTGCCTTGTATCTCTTTGTACAGCAACTCCCCCAACATACACACACAGACACGTATAGTTTCCGTGCTATGAAGCGAGGGGGGCTCACTGTCCCTGCACGTGTAGAGTGTAGGGAAGAATAGAAAGGGAGACGGAGGTAGAGAGAGGCAACATGTCTCCAAATACAGAAATATGCTTTTTATGGGAGGGTGCCGTGAAGGTTCAAAGGAAGCGCACTAATTGGAAACAAATGTGGACGATTGTGGATGATTTTAGGGGAATGCACATCATTTGAAATCGCTGGTCTCCATGAAGCTGTTGTTTCCTCTGTTGTGTTATTTTTTGGTGATTTGTATGTAGCAAGAGGAAATGCAGCGAGACTTTTACAGAAATGTGTAAAATTTACAAAAATAATTAGAAATATTTTTAAAAAACACATTTAGGAAATGCTTTTCTTTCTGCTGACATTATTCTTAACGTCCTTATCTCACACAGTAACCAATGGCAGTAGCCACTCCCCAACGGCGCTCAACGGCGCTCCATCTCCTCCAAATGGTTACAGCAATGGTCCAAGCTCATCTTCCTCATCTTCTCTGGCCAACCAGCAGCTGCCGCCAGCCTGCGGTGCCCGACAGCTCAGCAAGCTCAAGCGCTTTCTCACAACTCTGCAGCAGTTTGGAAACGACATCTCACCTGAAATTGGCGAAAGAGTCCGCACATTAGTACTGGGATTAGTGGTAAGTAGCTACAGTGAATGCGAGCTTCAAAAATTTCTCAAAAAAGAGAAAAAAAGACAAATTTTCACTTGCACAAAAAAGGCACCTAATGGGATTAGCTAGTGTTGTGTCTACATATAAATAACTTAGTGAAGAACCAACTTTAAATTGTGTCTTTAGACATTTTGTTACTAGCAGCATGTTGCAAAACCCATCGTTTGTTCCCATTTCTTTAACTGAATCTACAAAAAATACCAAAGGTAACAGTTTGACAGGTATAAAATAGTAGTTTTTCATCAAAAAAGTGATTCCCAAAGACCTATTATCTAAAAACTTGGCATATCTAAGCATGGTGTGCAGTGCGTCCTTAAAATTTTGAGGAACCTGGACAAGTGGCACACCTAAAAAATATCTACAGCAGATGAACAGAATCTGAAAGTCATGTTAAGAAACAACAACAAAAAAAACAGCAAAGACCTGACACAGGACCTTAGAGATGCATGTGACCATTCAGCTGACCCATCTACTTTCCACTGAAGCCTCAGAAATGGCCCGTATGGAAGGGTGGCTGACAAGAAGCCATTCTTAAGGAAGGGAAACAGGGAGAAAAGGCTGAGGTGTGCCAAATTACACAAAAACTGAACCGAAAATCAGTGACAACAGGTCTGATGGAGTGATGAATCCAAATTTGAAATTTTTGGTTAAAATCATCATCTATATGTACGGAGGAGGTCAAGAGAGAGGTACAACAGTAAATGTCTACAGCCATCTGTAAAACAGGGTGGAGGCTCTGTCATGGTTTGGAGCTGCATTTCAGCCGGTGGTGTTGGAGATCTCGTCAAAACTGATGGAATTATGAACACAGAAAAATACCATCAGATTTTGATCCACCATCTGGAAAGAGTCTGATTGGAAACGACTTCACCTTTCAGAATAACGATGATCCCAAACACACTGCCAATGCAGTAAAAGCCCCAGAGCCCGGACCTCAACATTACCGTGTGGGATCGTCTTGATAGAACAAAACAAAAGGCAGCCAAAATCCAAAGAAGCGCTTTGAATGTCCTTCAAGAAGCCTGGACAACTGTTCCTGAAGACTGCTTAAAGAAATGAGAAGAAAGCTGCCTCAGAGAGTTCAGTATTGAAGAATAAAGGTGCTCGTACCAAATAGACTTTCAGACTCATTAGAACTGTACAAACTCTGTTTTTCTTTATGTACTGTATTTCCATGTATGATTGAAAATTTCAATGAATTGCAAGACCTATTTCCCATTTTCACAGAAAAATACTATTAATTTTTAATAATATTTTTGGTTGGCTCAAGATTTTTGCACAGTTCCATAAGTACATTTCTGCCTTTAGAACTGACAGCAATCGCTGCTGTCAAACCCATTCTTGAGAACAACACAATGCCTGGCAAACAATGCGAGTACAACGATGGCATGAAACTGGAAGACTGCCATCTTTATACACTTGTTCCACAATGACTTTAATTGCACTACAGTGATTTCAACTGAAATGTAACAACACGGAAATGATAATGATATGGATCAGACTTCCTATTCTAACATCAAACTAATGTTGTCACTAAGGCTGTGCAGGTGTCTGACAACCTAACATAACTCACCCAGTTGCATATTAAAACTGTTATTTATTTAGCTAATGAATAGACGTAATTGCAATCAAGTGATCGCTGTGGCTTTAAGAGGATGCTCAAATTAAAGCATTACTGCTAATCACACTTCTAACCCTAATTAAGATCCAGCAAATAGAGGGAATAAAACACCATTTGATGTTCAACATGTAAATCAGAATTCGTCTGAGTTCATCAGTTTTGCGGGAAAAAAATTATGAAAAGATTGAAAAATAACAGCACGACCGAAGGTGTGAACGTTCTTCACTGTCAGTATTAGTATTTTTTACAAAATATACATCAAGCCTTCAAGCTTAGGAGTACGTTCATCCAGCAGAGATTTGGTAAGACAGATGTGTTCCCCGGTTTAGCTGACGTGGTTGTATCGAGGATATATCGCTGAAAGGATTTGGTATAAAATACATGTGCAAATCTGAAGATTTACCACACGTCTGTGTGATCTGAGAAAATTTGAGCTTAATGAGCAGGGGAATACAGAAATAATGATTGAATGTTGTGCAGAGAAGAGGAGGAGGCGGAGGAGATGGAGGGAGGAATTTTTTTAATTAGCCACATAGAGCATAACCTCCTTTTGGCTTCACTATGTTTATTTTTCTCACCGTCTGCACACGCACATGCCTCTCCTGTGTCCTTTTTGGTTTGCATACCTCCCCACCATATCCCCATCTCCCCCCCCCCACCACCACCACCACCATCTTCCTCTCTCGCTCATTGTCTCTCTGTCCCTCCCCCTGCCTCACTGAAAAGAGTGACACCGTTAATTAGCTGGTTGTGTGCTGGGGAGAGGGAGAGAGGGAGACTCAGGAGGTTTCACTAGCTGTCAAGAACAGCCCCTACGCAATCTGGGCGAACAGATGTAAGACTGAATGTAACAAAATTCAGGTCTGGGAAATAACGCTGAGAGTGTGGGGAGGAAAAATAATATCTGCTGTTTTTTTTTTATGTTCTCTGTCTTGCTTGATTTTTTTTTCCCCCCTTGTTTGTTTTTTATAGAAGATATCTCTCCCGTGTGTGCACACACACCTTTTTCTACTTCTTTTTGTCTTTTTTTTTTATCTCTTCCTTTGTATTTTGGGAATACCTCACACTGAAAATTAAAAATAGTGCCTCTATCTTGTCAGACATTGATGCAGCTTTCAGAAACTAGACTTTATTTGGGTGCCGAAGTTGACAAACTGCAGTGCGTAACCCACTTTTTGACCAACCCCCTGCTGCGTCAGACACTCAAACCATCCCCACATTTGGGCTGTTACAGAAAAAAAACATGCACATGCTCAATAAATGTGCACACACACCATGTTTTTCTCCTGCTCGTGAAATGCATTTTGGTTACTCTGGTCTGTGATCAGTTAAAAAAGGCATAGAGAGTTATATAAATGTGGAGCATTATGGCACCAGTGCGTACTGTATTGATACACAAAAAGATGCTTGCCATGCACACATTTGCAGTGGAAAGGTTGTGCGAATTCCCCCTGATTATTTTTGTTTAACATAAATTATTAAATGCAGTGCATAAATTAAGCCATCATTATTCATGTCACAGACGTCTTCCAGATATAGAATATCCACACTGTGTTTCAGGTTCTCCTGATTATAATTCACAAGCAGACATGCGGTAATGTGAAAATAGAGTGGAAAGCCACAAGCAACTGTACTTCAATGATTAAATAAATACAGAGATAACTGCTTTTAAATGAGCCAGTATCTTATGTATGATAAACTCCATCAGTGCTCATATAAAAGCCTATGTCCAAAAGTCTTTTTAATTAGATGCATTTGTCCTTCTTGCAGCATATGTTTGGATGATGTGACTCCTGTATGTGCATTTGTTTCTTTGATTGGAGGAGATGTGTGCCTTTGTTTTCTGTGGCTCTTTTCGCTGCGGCGTACCCATATGCTTCCTATTACAAAACCCAAAACACTCGGTCCAGGCCAGGATATAGCTTAGCTTCCAATAAGTAATATTATCACTTAATGCCTTCCACATGGATTCATGTGTTTTCTTTTTGTGTCTTTCTCTTCTCCAGAATTCCACTCTAACCATCGAAGAATTTCACTCCAAGCTTCAAGAAGCCACCAACTTCCCTCTGCGACCTTTTGTCATACCCTTTCTGAAGGTAGATATTTAAGCACGCATTTACGAAGAGAAGGTTGCCTGCCCATTTGTTTGATCAGCCAAATCTGGAAAGCATTTAGCCGGCACAGATTCCAGATGTGCATACTTATGTTCACAATATCTTTTCCCTGTTTTCTCTCTTTTTTCTTTTTTCTTTTTTTTTTGAGCCGCTCTTCTTTTTGCAGCTCTGTTTTTCAGCCTCGCTTGTTTATTTCTTGCTCCTCACTCATTTTCTCTGCTGTTAGCGTGACGCTTTTGCCTCATCCATTTTTTTATATCTCTTTTGCTCAATCTATTACTGTCTCTCCTCCAAACTGAACAGTGCACAATGTTGCTATCACTAGCAACTTTGCTCAAAGTAGGTTTTTCATGTCCAGTATTTGGATGGAAAGGACTTGTTGTTTTTATATAGAAACACAGTGAACGTGTATTGAATGAGTGCGGTTTTAGCCCAGAGGACAACATATCCGTTTATGTCCTCCTCATCTTCCTATTTCTTGCTTGTTTTGTAATTATTTTCCTCATTCCCACTAAGCCACATTTTCAGCCATTAGCATGCTATATTACCAGAGGAAAGGGCACACTCTGCAGCATCTGTGCCCTTCCCTCAGCTCATTCGTCAAGGGCAGCCTTGCTTCAGTCAAAACAGCATATCTCCCATCTCTATTACAGTCTGGCATATAAAAATGAAGGAGGTGGAATTATTTCTGTTTGTGTCTACAAAGGGAAGAATGTTCATTTATGTGTGTTTTGTGTCAGATTGGTGCACATTGTGCTTTTTGTTCCATATTCTGAGGGCTAAAGCAGTCTGGAGGTGAGACTGGTGGCTGTGGTATGATTTGTTTTGATAGTCAAAGATGACGAATGGGACTGAGGTTCATACTGAGGGATGTACTGTTCACTAGCAGCTTAGAGCATGTAATGGTTCTAGGTGAATTGGAGATCAATATCAGCATGGTACTGAGATATGGAGAGTAGGGATGGGCATAATATTTAACGCATCACACACATTTTTATTTGCATCAGTCTTCCTTCCCCTTTTATAGAATTTCTGCTATTTGTAACTGAGCAATCTGGAAACTCTATCCGCTATCGTCTGGTGACTAATCTCTGGGGACGACAGCGAATATTTCAGTGCTTCCAGGTTAGCCAGCGGATATCCAGATCAAAACTTCCTGTTCGGTCATTATTTACGAATGCAAATCAAATTTTTTAAAAGGCAAATAAATAGCTCAGTCATCATCAGACCATAGGTGATGTTTCTGAGATTACATTTTGGTAAGCACATTCCCTACAAATAGAAACGAGGAAGCTTCTGGAACCAAAAATATTTTTCATTCCTTACAGACTCTGTGGGTGTCAGCTTGTAGAGATTATCATTTTTAAAAGATTATTAGAAATAACAGCGATTCTGAGTGACAGAAGGGTAAATGTTGTTTATGAAAACAAAACATGCAGCATCTCTTGACACAGTATCCTCTCCCTTTACACTGTGCACTCACATCTGCATTTGCAGGTGTGTGCATGTGTCAACTGACATTCACAAGTTTATGTTATCCACTAAGGGCCAGCGTGGTTATGGGCAGCAGAAATTGGTCCCACTAGAACCGCCATTACTCTTTGTTAACGATACAAACAGGAGCTTTGTGTCCTCCCCCTCTCTTTCCTACATCACTCCCTTGTCCTTAAGTTTTCTTCATTTTCTTTCGTTTCTTGTGAAAGATTTTTTTTTCTCCCTCTCTCGCTCCTTCTGTCCTTATCCCTTTGGTTTCTCTGTTTATCTACTGTTCTCTATCCATCCATCCTCCAGTCCCTCCTTCCCTTTTCCTCTCCTCGCCAGATGGTTATTGTATCACTGGGATGGCTGCAGAATCAAAGATGCAACTCTCTTTTTTTTCCTCCATCACTCCTTCTCAGCCCCTCTCTCTCTCTCTCCCCAGTCTAATTTTAGTGTCTTCCCACTGCGGGGCCTTTAATGCCAGCTACCATATGGTAGCAGAGAGCAACTGGAGGTGTGGGGGAGCTTTTATAGGTGCGTCGAAGCACAGTTGCAACAATGCATGTCAGGGCTCGGGGTTTTTCATTACGCTAATGTTATACCGAGTCAATCCCACCAACTACCCCCCCCCCCTCTCAAATTCACTCAACTCCTTTTCCCTTCTCTTAATACTAAACCACAAATTGGTTGGGATTCTTTACTGGAAGGAGGCAATCATAAACCACACAATGGCTGTGACGTGACATGTTGGCGAGATGCCGGGCCACATAATCCTTACGAGCTAAGAATGCGTCTAAGCCCTCGACTTAAAGTTGTGCTGTTTTTTTAAAGTTTGCTCTCGTCTTGTTTTTGTTTTTCTGGTGTCAGACTCGAGTGTGAGTAGCGCTGTAGCGCTGCAAGTCAGGGCGACAAACACATTCATCTGCGTGTGTGAGAGAGAGAGAGTCGCGATAGGAAATAATTGAAATAGGGCAATATAGACATGCAAAAACGAAGTCACCTTTCTCTTCCAACTAGAAATTACGCAAAGAGCAGAAAGTTGATGAAGTGCAGCACATCCTAAATGTGGCATATTCTGAATAGTTTTTTGGCACCATTTGACAAAATGACAAAAGCAGTATTTGAACAATAAATCATGCTGTGCAGATTTTAGCTGTGGCTGCTGAACATTGCTTGAAATGCGCCTTCTTTTTTTTTTCTTGTGCAACTGCAGATGTTGGTTAACGTAACTACACGGAAGCAAATCGCCGTACTTTATCATATGAAAAATGATCCAGTCTCTTCAGTGGTCTGCATTCTTGACTCAGTCTTTTTGTTAATGTATCCCACATCTCTCTGGCAATTAGGATGACCTCTAATTAATATAAGATGAGTTCACCAGGGTCAAAGCAATTTATTTTATGCTCTTTTTTTTTCCAGAGGGTAATTATGATCATAAACTATTAACGGACCATTAACTCGGGCAGGTAAAGCGAAGGCCAGCGGCTGGCATTTCTTTTACTGCAGCCAATTACTAGAGAGAGATTTTCATGTGATTACAACATTAATACCACTAAACAAAACGTGGCCCAGTTCAGGTAGTGTTATTTCTGTGTGCAGCTGCAGGAAACAGAAGAATGAAGGAGTGAAGTCTGTGAGGAGGATTCCAAAACTGAAAAAAAGGGAAAGGAAACAAAAAGAAGAAAGGGGGCTTGTGAGAGAGATTATGATTGTGAGGACAAAACAAAGATTAACAGACCTAAAACTTGCGAAGATGGCCCCTCCAAAGGCTCTTGTGATGTGCCTCGCCAAAATAGCCCCCACTCTCATTCTAAGCCTGCTTGATGCAACACTTTCATCTTCTTGCCTCATAATGCACCCCATCAGATGTCTTTGAAGTCGATGCTCGCATACCTGCATGGCCCCGTAACTCCGCACAAGAAAGCGGACCCCCTTGTTACAGTATGCCAGAGAGTATGCTCTGTTTTTTTAAACTTTTAATGCCACAGAGAGACTTTATGGGCACTAATGCACTCTGGGTCCCGGAAGGATGCGGTGGTTCAGGAGTAATGAGCAAAGAGGGGTGAGATGGTATGGAAGAAATGAATTTCTTGTGGGTTTTTTTTTTTTAAATAAAAATCATATAAAACATCAAGTTTAATGTGTGATGCTGTTCTTTCTAAAGGATAGTAACATGTTAGGTGTTATGACTGTGTGTTTTCTACGTATTCTATTTCTAGAGCATTAATTTGATCAAACTGGTCTTTGTTTCAGCATAAAACACCCTAAGCAGAGCTTAGTTCTTCTCTAAGTCATGAGTGCAACTTTTATTACTTTTAGTGCACGTTAATGACCTGGTACAATTGCCTTTTATTGCTTTTTGCACCTCCAAACTTTCATTATTGTGTTTCAGATATAAGAAGTTTTAGTAAACAGTAACCAGTTCATAATCTAACAGATTATTCAGCCAAAGGGTAACAGTAAGCCTCTTAAAAGCAAGAGTGCACATTTAAACAGGTGATTTTTTTTTCTATAGTCTTTATATTTGTTGTGAGGCAGAAAGGTACACATTGCTCATATTCTTGCATTTCTCGCGAGCATCGAGCAAACGGTCATTCCTGTTGCAGTGTGAATTTCCTGTAATAACTGAGTGTTGTTTCCTTCTGCAGGCCAACCTGCCGCTCCTTCAGAGAGAGCTGCTGCACTGTGCCAGGCTGGCAAAGCAGAACCCGGCTCAGTACCTGGCCCAACACGAGCAGCTACTCCTGGACACCAGCACCACCTCCCCAGTGGACTCCTCGGAACTCTTGATGGATGTGAATGAGAACGGCAAAAGGAGGACACCAGACAGGTGGGTGACTCATAAAACCACATCGCCACTCTCAAATTTTACTCTTTTAACATTTTAAGTATTTAATAAATTTTGAATTGGGTTGGAATTGTTAGAGACTAACTGGAGTCAGTACGTAGAGCTTATACATTTACCAGCTGCGCAGATAAAACAGTTTTTACCCTCTATTGTTTGAGCTCATGCATAAATCCCTTTGAGGATGCCTGCATCCCCACGAGCCCCTACATTACTCCGCAGACACAAGCTGAGCCAATGCAAGGCAATAGTGTCATGTGTAAATGTATGTATGGGAAGCGTCTGCCAGTGCGCCACCGGGCCCTCATGATGTGCTCCGTTGGACAGCTCAGCTCTGGCTTCTGCTCTTAATGGGCCAGAACTGAGGAAAACATGAGATGGGAAAAGTAGACCTGGCTGCACCCAGGCACACATACACAGAAAAAGAGAAGGAAGACAGCTGGGCCTTAATGAAAAGCATGAATAGATGTGTCACCGAATGTGTATGAATCCTTCCACTTTGTGTGTTTTTGATTCCAAAGTTATCATTTATTTCCACGCTCGCTCGGGTGTGCAAGTACAAAGTGTGCGCCTGTGTGTTTGTGTGAGCCTCTCTCAACATCAGTTCAACTCCCCACCCCAGCTAAATCATTACATTTGTTTGCTGTCACGGACTTTGGTAATGACTCAATGTTCCTTGCTCTAATGGACAAGCACCGAGACGTTCCATCCAGAAACATAGAGCACCGTAAAAGCCCATCTTCCTCTCTGTCTGGCACAGAAAAAAATCTATGCGGACCAATGGTGTGTGTAAGTGCATGTTTAAGAATGTAGCTCATTTGCTGCCCCAGTAAAACAAATTTGAGGTGATAGAGCTGCGATATGAACAAACCATAAGATCAGACTATTTATCTAGAGTTTGGCATTACTCTAGAGGGACTTCTCTAATCAGAATAATAATAGAGGCTAACAAGCCTTCAACAAATTCTATCAGACATGCACAGACGCATACGCAATAAACAATTTTTTGCACTGAAATTTGTGACCATATGTGTTTTGTTGTGCAGCTGTGGAGTACAATGCATGTATTGTCTTTTGAAATAAAGTCCCTGGGGGCAGAATTTTTAATACAGGCAGGGGGAAACGAAAATGTACATTTTATATTTGCTGAGGGACAAAAATGCTGAATGTGATATTAATAATTCTCACCTCTCTTTTCCCCAAACACTCAGATAGGCAGACTTTTTCTGTAATACCTGCATATTTGCAGGCCGTCTGGTGCATAGGGGAGTGAGCTTAGTAGAAAAGGTGTGCGTGTAAATGTGAGAGGGAATATGCGGAAAGGGGGGGGGGGGAGTAAGCAGGCATCTGTATTCAGTGAGAAAACGCAGTCTTTGTGTGAATGCATGTGTGTGTTTGTGCATGCTCCTGTATCCTGTGTGAAAAGTGTGTGTGTGTGTGTGTGTGTGTGTGTGTGTGTGTGTGTGTGTGTGTGTGTGTGTGTGTGTGTGTGTGTG
>JAVDPK010017462.1:0-12921 GCA_034780415.1 Cichlasoma orientale | reverse complement strand
TGAGACTTAAGGACTGATAGTTTCACTTTGTTTCGGGATGCTTTCAACACTTTTAACTTCCTTTTTTATTTATTTTATAAAATCAGCATGTTTTAGATAAACCTTGCAGCAGGTCCTCCCACCATTATTATTATTATTATTATTATTATTTAGGAGAATTTCTGAATTTTTTTCACACATGTTGACTTTATAACCTCAAACTAAAAGTTTTTTTCAGCTTTTACCTCATAAATGTGCCACATTCATCTTGGAGAATCTCTTTTTTTGGGTTTGTTCTTCAAACATTCCTCCTGGTTCTGTACATTTGTAACCTAAAATGCTTGGCTGGAATCAGCCTTTAGAGCTCAGTTCTGATTTAGTTTATTAAATGAAGCCATGCTAATATTTCCCTTCATACTGGATGTTTTCTGTTTAACGGGCCCTCAAAGTCCAGGAGAGATCCACGGGAAGGTTTCAGGGCTGAAAAACACATTTAAGCTCTTCTTGGGAAACTGCAGCCACATAAATTTTCCACCCACTCCGAGTGTCACAGTCTGAAGCTACAGTGTCCTCCGTCTCACTCGCAGTCAGCTGCTTCACGAATGGTTCAGAAAACGACTAAATTAGAACACGATTTTGACCCAGAAGGATTTGGATGATCCTGGCTTCTGGTAAAAAGGAGACATTTCATATTCTCTAACTGTTTTCTAACCTACCCCCCAGGGTCACATGATCCTTGGATGTTAGTTAGAAAGTAGGATATATCCTATGATGCTGATGCTCAGAGTTCAGAGGAAAAATGGAGCTGAATAAAAACTGTTTGCGGTTTTTAAAGAGCTTCAATGTGTTTTTCAGCCCTGAAAGTTTCACATCTCCTGAACTCTGTAAAGAAGGTGAAGCTTTGCGCGGCTTCCTAAAATAAACTGAAGTTGTTGTTCAGCAAAAATCAGCTGATCGTGGGGGGCTGGGGGGGGGGGGCTGCAGAGCTGATGTGAATAACCTGATTTGGGTTTCTTCAGAGGGTTGAAGCACAGACGTGTTTTCAGGACGTGTTCATTGTTGGTTTTCATGAGATTTGATGATCCAAAGAGAGAGACAGCAGTCTGTATTTCAACATGAACTCTGCCATCTCTCGATAACAGAATCAAGCTATGACCATAAGGAAACGATGAATTGACCGCAGCCTTGCGTTCGCCCTCCACGTGCCCACTCTGGCCGTTTTCTTGTAAACACGGCTCGGCGTCGGGCGGCCAATCGGGCCGACCCGCCGCTCGTGTAGAAATGAGCTGCAACACGTGAACTGTTCCGAGTCGCTGCTTTTTAAACTCCTCCGACTGGATCTCCCACGGGAGTGAAAGCGGCGCGTCTTCTTCTCTCTCTGCCTCTGATGTGCACCGCCGCCTCTGCATGCTGTCCCATGATTCATAGCTGCTGAATAATAGATGCTCCCTTCATAGATCTCTGGAGGGCTTCATCTGCGCCTCTTTCATCCTCCTCTCTGCTCGCTGCGTGGTTTGTTTCCTCCTCAGCGTCTGCCTCCTTTTCTCTTTACTGACCTGCAGATGAGCAGTCTCGCTCATTTGGTTTGGGTTTTTGTGGCGTCTCCTCGGGCGGTGGTGGGAGCGCCCTCTCCATCCACTCAGCTTTGCTTTGCCTCTTGTCTTATCTCGCCTTTAATGTTGCCCCTGCTGATCCAGAGTCAGATTATTCCTCAACCACACACATTAACTTTTGTTCGAGCACCGCCCTCAGGACTACTCTAATGTTCTCTAAGAATAGCTAAATCATGAAATGAGTCTTTTATTTATGGCGGTTTAATGTTCACTTATCTCAGATCAGTTAACTGCAGAATAAACTGCATCCTTGGTGGGTCTGTCAAAACGTTTTAGTTCAAAGCTTCCTAAAATAGAAGCTTAATCAGGCTGAATGCTGTTCAGGTTTATCTAAAATAATGCACAAGTCGCCTGAAAGGTCAAATAATGAAGATTCAGAGTTTAAATTCTTTACATATAAATCAGTTATTGAAGGAGGAACAATGGAAATCTGTATTCAGCTCATTTCCTGCTTTACTAGAGCAGCTTTGTATGATTCACAGTTCAAAATAAGCCGCCTTTATCTTATACCGGGCCTCAGTGCAGCCCCACACTACATCCTCCGTCTGAAACGGGACATTTTAGCTCCTCGCCATTTAAGCAAACTTTAATCTGATTGGCTGCCACTTGCAAACAGAAGGTCTGAGGTGACAGTATTGGGCGTGTCCCTTCTCTGTGACATCAGACTGAGCCAAGAGTAGAGTGAGCGTTTGGAGCAGCCTGAGCTTCTCTCTCAGGGGTTACTGTACACACACTGACCTCATTATTAGAAACGCTGGCCATGTTTAATGTGAGCATCCATCACCGTGGCTGTAAAGAGCTGGGCGAGACAAACGGTGAGGAACACGATCATTTAAGAGGGTTTGTTTTCTTGGAAAATATTTTTGAACCCCGCGCTTCCTGCAGGATCAGTTCTACTCCGGATTGCAAAGCTATGTTATGATGTCATGTTTTTGTTTTAAACATGGCCATAGTTTCTAACAATGAGGTGAAGGTATGTAAATGTGATCCTTCTGCTCATTTCTTCATCCTCTCATCTCCCACAGACACAAGTGCAGACAGTACAGCTCACATACACTTTTAAAGCTGCCCCTCGGCAGACTTCCAGAAGTTAGCCAATCATAATAAGGTGGGTGTTCAGGGTGGGGGGGGCTTAAATAGACATGAGCTGCATAAAGGGCCCAGAATAAAGATAAATGGAAGGACGAGTACCCTTTAACTCAGAGCACCGCTGCTGTGGTTGAATAAAAGGAAATCAGCTGGGGCAGCAGATCACATGGTTCATAGTAGACGTGCAGAAACACTCATGTGTCACAGTAACAGCGGGAAGTGAAGAAAGTGTACTCATGAAGGGGAACATGTGGTTTTTGTTTTCCTGCAGCTCTCTGACCGGTTTTACCTGCTCGGGACGGGTTCGTGAATGGAAAGTGTTAAAAAGCTCATCCGAGGATGCAGTTTCAGATTTTTAGCTTCGCCCCCTCGCAGGCTTTTATTTTTATTGACTGCATCAACACAGCCGCCCTCCCTTGTGTTGTGTTGTTTATACATCCCACCACTGTTTTGTTTTTTCTCTCTCTCATAACCATAGAAACGTTTGCAGAGGATGGTGGAAATGTTTGTACCGGACAAAAAGGAAAATGACCTGTAAAACACTACGCCTGTCTTTTTGGCTGAAGCTGCTGAACGAGTGTGAGTGTGTGTGTGTGTGTGTGTGTGTGTGTGTGTGTGTGTGTGTGTGTGTGCGCGCGCGCGCGCGTGTGTGTGTGCGCGGGAGGGAGAGGGAATGATCTTAAAACATCGAGCTGAACATTTTTCTTTCTTTTTTTTAAATTATTGATTGTACAGTTCAAGGCAATGTGTATGAAGATTTTTCACAATAAAACTATTGAATGTTGACATCGACGTGTATCAGCATTTTATTTATTTACAGCCCAAAAAAACGAAATAAACAAAATAACTGAATCATTTCATCAGTCCCTGCTTCAGTGACGGGGCTTCATTAGAGCAGGCTGCCATCTACTGGACGCTGGTGTGGCTTTATTTTGAAAAGAGGTCCAACAGGAAGGACTCAGGCTGTAGTTAGGAGTGTCGTATAAATAAATACAATTAGATTTTACTTTATTTAAAATGTAAGTAAAAAAAAAAATTAAACATTTATTCAGGTGTCACTTCATCAGGTGAGTAAAGCTTTGTTGTGAATTCAGCCGCTCGACAGTAAAGACCAGAGATCATTTACAGTGCTGACAGGAAATGGTCATGATTTAGTTTTCAAATAAAATGCACCAACCTTAATATTAATTTAAAAAAAAAAGGAATCTCATACAAATAAATACAGAAAAATGATGTAAGTAAACGCTGCTGATCATCCCCATGTGCATATTTTAGCGTAGAGGTCGCGTCCCTGCCACTTTTCTGCTCACCCATCAATCACACCAGAGTAAGGAGGTGACGGCCTCTGCAACTTGGAGAAATCAGCAGCTGTCCAGTGATTGGGCTGATTTATTTATTTTTGCTGTTGTTGAGCGTGCAACCTTCAACCTCTGGGTGGCCGCATTAGATCACAGGGAAACTGCACAGGTCAAACTGATGGGAGGCAACCTGTCAGTCAAACTGACTGGCTGCAGGCTGACAGAGGTGCCAAAAGTACAGGTACTAGTGTTAAAAAATACTGTGGTAAAAGCTGAAGTACTGTAACCTGCATTATAGAGGGTGAGTGCCTCACCTGAACAGGAAAATGAGTACAGTCAGGGGTTACAGTGGATTCATCTTCCATCTTTCTTGTAACGGGGACTTGACCCAGCTGGTTGTATTCTTGTCTCGTTACGCAGGTGCGGAGCACCTGGATCATTCGTTTGTCCCGCAGCAACTACGCCACTATTTGTGGAGGAATTTCTGTTTCAGATCTCTGAGGTTCTGGCTGGACTCTGAATGTAGGAAGTTAATGTGCATTTTGCTGATTTATCAGTTATCCCCGTATTTATTATCACAAACAAATTGCATGTCATTGCCAAGCTGACTCCATTCAATCACAGACTGATAGCAGACTGACTCCATCTTATTGCTGTCTTGGTGCAACCAGTGTTTCCCAAGTGTGACTGTCCCCACCTCTAATTTGATATTAACTGCACGTGTATTTAAAGTTAGTCTGAGTTACGGTGTTTAAAATTGTTTTAAAGTTTCCAAAATAAGTTATCTGCATGCAGAGAGGGAATACTGCGGTTAATGATGTCGGAACTGAACTAAACTAAATTTGGCAGTCTGTAGGTTCTTCCTCAAGAAAATTTTAATTATATTTAATCTTATTCTGCACAGTATTACCCATTTAGTAGCTGCACAACCTTAATAATTGCACTTATATAAACCCATGTGGAAGGACAGTTTACTGATGTTCATGGTGGGAGTGTGTTGGAGTTTTGCATGCAAAAGCTGTGTGCGCTCTGTCCTGCCATATTGGTGTTTGCTACAAAACATACTGTAAGAGGAAGGGTAGCCTGCCTTTCACCCTAGGCTCAGGTGGCCAAAAACAGAAAATCAGGGTTTAAAATGCTCGAGTCTGACGTTTAAGTCCTCCCGAGTCTGAACCCCGATAATCACATCAGTCCATGAAAGAGAGAGAAAATCTTTAACTCATCTTTATCAAGCTGCCTTCACCTGTGCAAAATGCAACTAAAACTTTCACCAGCAGAGGGCGGCGTTTTCTCATGTTTTCATGTGTGCTGCTCTTCTTTCACACTCAGAGAAGTGTTGTACTTTTTTTAAAACCACGTTGTTATATTCAGCTACCCAACAGTAGATATTAGTAAAAATATTACGTGATTATCAGGACTTACTTTTCAAAATGCCTCAAACTTTATAACTCCAGCTTCTCAAATAAAAAAGAAAGCTCACACAAATTAATTAGTACATGTATATAACCCACTCTTTTCTGTTTACCCACCACTAATAAAGCAGGTAGCAAATGCAGCGGGGTTTTTTTAACCTTTAACTAGCAAATTCATCGCTAATTATCCGATAATACCCAGGCCGGTTGAAAACTGCTCCTACCACCTATCAATCGCTGCTTTTACGCAAAAATCTCAGAATTCAACAGTTGTTGACATCCAGCTTTTATTTTGAAAAGAATAGCAGCTAACCGGAACCCTTCGTGTCGGGCTAACATAAGCGCCATCTTGACTATAGTCCTTTACCGCGTTGAGCTGCAGTTTTCGCTCCAAAATTCGGCGCCTGTTAACACAAAAGTTCGCTTTTATTTCCGCATCTCCGCGCTGACTCCTCAGGCTCTCGGTCATGTCCAGCATCCAGCTACTCAGAGTGCTCGTTAACGAGCGGCTGGCCGCGGCTGCAGACGACATCTTGGAGGCTGTGAAGAAGACCATCGCGGGCTACGAGGAGGAGATCCTGCTGTCCAAACGGGAGATCCGCCGCCAGCGACGGATGCTGCAGAGGGAGTCCAAACCGGAGATACTCGCCGGCAAACACGCAGGTCTGTGAGCTGCCGGCATACCTTCACCCCGTTAGCCTGCCCGCTGATAGGCCTCAGTGGAAACGGGCCTCTATGGGGCACTGTCCCTGCCCAGTGGTACTCCATTCAAAAAATCTACAAATTTAATGTTTCTCTTTAACAGCAAAACGCCACACCTCGTTTAAAACACACTCCTTAAATTCAAAACATACTTTTAAATTCGGCATACGAGCTATTCACCAAGCTGCTCCACATTTAGAGTAATAGAAACATTTATTGACTGATTAAAAGGTGATTGGCAGGGCGCCGAACTCCATTAAAACCTTTCAAAATAAATGGTTTGCTCCTCTAAATGCAGAATGTGCACCTGACAGGCGGCCAGGCTTTAATTGCTGCCAGCTTTGTCCACATGCAAACATACAGTACTTTGCAGGTCTCGAGCCCCTCCCCCTCTCATTTCTTTATATTTTGTTAGGAAATAGGTGCAGTGATTAATTGAAACATTATTGAAACTTGGTGCCATTTTCAAATAGTGTATGAGTTTCATTGTTCTTTGTGCAATGACAATAAAGGAAATCAATTCAACTGGAAACCAACATTTAGAATAAAATGCTGTGCAAAAGTCTTGAGCCACCCCTCATTTCGTCATATTTTGTAGGGAAATGGGTGCAGCGATTTATTGAAACGTGTTTGGCACAAACAGAGTTTGTACAATTCTAACAAGTTGGAAGTCCACATCTGACCTCTCTGAGGCAGCTTTCTGTCATTTCTTTAAGCGGGCCTCAGGAACAGTTCTCCAGGCTTCTTTGAAGGACATTCAAAGCTCTTCTTTGGATGTTTCTGCCTTTTGTTCTGTTCTCTGTCAGGATGATCCCACACTGCTTCAGTAACGCTCTGTGGAGGCCGATCCATGACTGATGGTGTTCCACTTTGTACTTTTCTTCATAATTCCATCAGTTTTGACAAGATCTCCAACACCACTGGCTGAAGTGCAGCCCAAACCATGATGGAGCCTCCACCGTGTTTTACACATGGCTGTAGACGCCCACTGCTGGACCTCTCTCCCGTCACCACCATTGATGAGGATTTGAACCAGAAATTTCAAATTTGGACCCATCCCTCCATCAGACCTGCTTCTGATGCTCAGTCCAGTTCTTGTGTAACCTCAGCCTTTCCTCCCTGTTTCCCTTCCAATGAGACCATCTCTGATGAGGCTTCAGTGAACAGTTTTTCTGACGTGCTGATGGTAACAATGTGCCTAAAGACAGAACTTAAAATAGATTCTTTGCTAAGTTGTCTGTTATGTGTAGACACAACACTGGAGTTGGGAGCTTTTTTCCTATGCTTGAGTGATTCATAGGTCAGTGTTAAGTGGCAAAGAATAAACAAATGTATCTAAATGCTCAGGTACAGGGACAGAAAATAAGTGAAAAGCAGAGGGGGGCGGGACACAGCACAGAACACCAAAAACAACAATCAGCTGATCCAAGCAGAGGCGGGCAGTGTGTAAACAAGTAAATAAACAACTACACAACAAATAAATGTATTTTTTTTTCTGCAGACCAACCCCAGCTCACCCTGTCTGTCTGGGATGAGGACTTCCCTTCTGATCAGCAGCAGGCAGAGGAGCAGTGTGAGCTGGAGTGGAGCCCCAGTCCAGCTTTGGACAACAAGGATCCTCCACAGACAGACAGGAACCAGGAAGAGGAAGAGGAGCAGCACCAGCAGCACCAACGGCCACTGGAGGAGGTAGAGGAGGTGGAGGAAGAGGATGGTGCCATCGGGTTCATCTTCAAGCATCAGCCCAGCTCTCTGAGCGCTAAAGGAGGCGGTGGCGATCCTCTGCCGAGCACTTCCACAGAGCAGGAGCAGGCGCAGGAGCAGGTGACGGTGGAGGACAATGACGGGGCCTCCTCCGGCTCCTCGACCGTCAACAGCGACGATGAGTGGAGGGCCAGCACGGACTCTCAGAGCGAGGACAGCGACAGCAGCCACAAGTGGAAGCCGAAGAAGAAGAAGAAGGGGCCTCGTGTACTGATGGCTCCAACACTGCACCTGGCCAAAAAACTAAAATCCAGAATCTTCTGTAAAGTATGCGGGAAGGCCTTCCACGCCAACATCTCTTTGGTGAATCACATGGAGCTTCATCCCAAGGACGTCTGTGGCGTGTGCGGGGAACATTTCGACAGCGAGGAGATCTTTCAGGAGCACGTGAAAAGTCACGTGAAGGCGGAGATCTGCAGCGTCTGCGGGAAGTGTTTCGGGACCTCCAGCAACTTGGAGACCCACATGAGGGTCCACACGGGGGAGAAACCGTTTCTGTGCAGCGAGTGCGGGAAGTCCTTCAACTGCCGACACAACATGATGCGACACATCAGGATACACACGGGGGAAAAGCCCTACACCTGCACCGTGTGTGGGAAAAGTTTTAATGACTACTCCACTCTGAAGCGCCACCTGCTGGTTCACATCCGCGAGAAGGCCCGCAATCCAGAAAATCCGTCCCTAAATGATAACGATGACGAACAGAAGAGTAAGACGGCGTCCAAAAAGTCCCGGGCTATATGTGAAGTATGCGGGAAAATGTTCCACTCTGTGGTTTCTCTGGTGAATCACGCCAAAAGCCACGCCACAGATGTCTGCGGCGTTTGCGGGATGAACTTTGATTCAGAGGAAAACTTGAAAAGTCACCTGAAGACTCACAAAAGCGGGAAGGTGTGCGAAGTGTGCGGCAAGTGTTTCGACGGTCACGGAAACCTGGAGATGCACATGAGGATTCACACGGGGGAGAAACCCTTTCTGTGCAGCGAGTGCGGGAAGTCCTTCAACTGCAGGCACAACATGCTGCGGCACATCAGGACGCACACGGGGGAGAAGCCGTACCTGTGCAACGTCTGCGGCCGAGGCTTCAGCGACCAAACGAGCCTGAAGCAGCACAGCAGCACGCACACCGGCGTCAAACCGTACCGCTGCGAGGTCTGCGGCAAAGGCTTCCACCGAAAGACGTACGTGAGACTGCACATGAAGAGCCACGCGTCTGAGAAGAAGTGACTGCTGTGCAAATAAAGACTTGATTGTGTCTTTTCATGCAGCGCTGCTCCCGAGTGTGGTTACGCCCGGTTCAGACAAACTTAATAAAAGGTGACTTATTACTCTAAAAATAAGAGTGCCATCTCTCCTTATACACGTCAGTAATGTTGAGCTCAGTGTTTTCTTCCACGCAGAGCACGGTGAAGGTAAAGGCTAAAGCACAGCCCCCACTGTGCACCAAAGAAAGGCACTTATCTGATCTGATCTGGTGGCCGTCTAATCAAACACTCGTTTTCTGGGACTTTTAAGGGACGATGTGAGTTTTTGGAATCTTTTTAAATCTCCTGCATAGCTTACGTTTCCTTTCAAGTACTATATTCAGTTAGAGCAGGCATAATGCACCCGTAGCAGCTTTATATTTCTATTCTTGGACTCTGCTAGTGTAGCTTTGCATAATTGACATTAATAAAAAAAAAAAATGGCACATTGTGTTTGCCCTCTCCTGTCTCTTTAAGTCCCCACTTTATTCTGATGGGCCAGCTTCCAAAACCCTGCTGAGGGGCCACCAACTCGTAGGCTCTGCCTCCTCCTTTTGTTGGTGCTTTCTTCTTAGGAAAAGTCAAACAACTGCTATGGGAGCCTGTTTCTGCCCCAGGGGGGGAAAACAAAAGTTACCACCGATAAGTCAAAATTTTGGGTTGGGTAGGTATCTCAGACTTCTAAGAAAATGACTTAATTAAAAAAAATAATTTTGTGTTTTTTTTAACTTGTCTTCTTCAGCAGCTTAATCAAGCAAAATTATTGTCTGCATGCTCTGCTGTGCCAAATTTCGATTTATGAAGTCCAATTTTGAGATGACCCACATCAGGCAGTCACAGGCAGTCTGATGTGAATCTGTTTATATGCAGTGCAGTCACAACGTGCCTCTGACGGACTTTCTCTTACTTTATTGTTTATAGCTGTTTATTATTTATAGCTCTTTAGGATGACTTCAGATATTCGGTTAATGTCGGCTCCAGTCATTTCTCTCTGACCAAAGCTGTTCGCTGAGCGGTGCTTTTCACATTTTGTTGGAGAATAAAGTGACTTTTTTGTTTTTCTCAAAACTGTCTTCATTAAGTTTGATTTATTTCTGAGTCGGCTTTTGACATCGTTCCACACAGGAGACCAAAAAACCTTCAGCCTCAAGTCTTCAGAGAAATGTATTAAAATCATAAATCAAAGCTGACAAAAACCCTGATGTCATAGAAACTGTGATTCTTACAAGTGTGGTGTGGATTTTCAATGTATAGAAAGCACCATATAAAGATTTAAAATGTGTCACATTTGACCTCTGACCTCTCCTTCAAGATCACTAGATTGATCTGAAGGTCAAAGTGACGCTTTAATATGAACTGTTTTGGCCCCGCAGACGTCTGGAACTCGAGTTGCCGACACACAGTTCTAATTGAAAAGTTCCAGAACACAAACTTTCTCTTGTTGGAAACTCGTGTTTGCTGTCGCCGTGTGTTTCAAGCAGTCTGCAGCCGTGAGCTTCCACTGCTGGGACTGGAGGTATACACTATACTGCTAAAAATATTTGCTCATCTGCCTTCACCCACATAAGAACCTGAGTAACATCCATTTGTAATCCAGAGGGTTTAATATGATGTGGGCCCACCCTTTGCAGCTATAACAGCTTCAACTATTTTGGGAAGGCTTTCCACAGGCTTAGGAGTGTTTATGGGAATTTCTGACCGTTCTTCCAGAAGCACATCTGTGAGGTCACACACTGATGCTGGAGAGAAGGCCTGGCTCACAGTCTCTGCTCTGATTCACTTCAAAGGCACTGCAGGAAACGCAGGATGTTCAAATTCACACCATAGATGGATCTACTAAAAATTTAGGATGATGTTCAGATCTCAGTGAACTTGACCTAAGCGTAAAGGTCAGAGGTCAAGTTCCACAAAAACTTTAATATTAGCCATAACTCCAAAATGATCTCACCTAGGATGTTTGAATTCACACCATAGGTCAGTGGTTCTCAAACTTTTTCTGTCATGCCCACTTCGTCGATGAACTCTTTTCACGGCCCGCGCAAAGCTCGGTCTGGTGTTGGGGGCGTGGGGGGGATTCTCCCTTGGTGGCGAAGCAGCATCATGTCCCTGCGCCACACCAGTGGGGCTGCTGCACACACGTCTTTACTGATTTTACTGTAACAGCAGTTTGACCCCCGGTACCATTCCAGAACAGCTGAGCATTGGCACCTGCTCAGCGGCTTTTGTTGGGTTTTCATGTGGACGGAGATATTTTTCAAAGTGAAAAATCCCAGTTTGAAAAAGTACCCATGTATGTGTGGACGTAGCCCTGATATCATAAGTCATGTTTTTGGAAGACCGCTGGGTTCGTCTTAGATGTCTGCCTGCTAGATGAGACGAAGATGACACAGAGTGCAAACAGCGAGAACAACAGCAGCAATCAAAGCAGCAAAGCAAAGAAAACAGAAACTTCACTGATGACTCACAATGTGTCACATTTTAGTTATTCTGCTAGATTTGAGAACTCGGGCAATAACAACAAGGTTTACGTGTCATCGGTTAACGCAGAAGAAACGCTGTTTGATCAGCCGCGTCTTTGTTGACTCTGTCATCTTCATGCATCTTTAGCTGGTTTGTCATCTCCACTTGCAGTGCTCGTCTCATCAGGCTCAAACATGAGTCTTTGTTTTCTGCTTTCACGTCCATTTACCGGCATTCTGGAGGACCGCAGGTCCTGCGTCAAGGAGGTAACGTCACAAACCTACAGCTGCCTTTCAAGCCTGCATGAGGTGAGAGTTTGATCCACACAAGGCTCATAATAGATAATGTGGCTCACTTTATGTGTTTTAGTGGCAGGCTTAGTGACTAAAAATACAATTTAAAATGGAGTTTTTGCTAAATTGTCCGTTATGTGTAGACAACACTGGTTCGTCCCTGAGTTAGGAGACTTTTTTTTATGCTGGAATGAATCATAGGTCAGAGTTCAGTGAGTTAACAAACAAACATTCCTCTGAAAATGGTCAGGTATAAGGATTGGACTGAAAATGAGTGAAAAAGCAGCCAATGTCAGGAGAACTGTTGCTCAAGGCCACGTTAAAAATACAAGAGAGTCTGGTTCCTTTGAAGGAGAATAGGAAGAAATGAGGGGTGACTCAACACAGTACTGAATATCATATTCAGCTACTCATTAATGTTATGTACAGATTTTTCTTGCATGAATACAATGAACGTGTTATCCCTCATTATCTCTGGGTAAATAAAATAACAAATATGAAAACTTTTGTGTAATGTTAATACTACTATCACTGCTACTGCTACTACTATTAATATTATTATGTGGAAATGTTCCCAGTATTTAAAAACTGGTCAGAATTGTCTTGTTCATGAGCCTTCAGTTCACATTTATTTTGTAATTATTATTTTTTGTATTTTTCACTTTGAGGTTTTCTTTTTATTTTAGCCTCCGTTATTTTCTGGAGGGGGTGTTTGTTTATTTTTTGTTCTTTAAAAATGTTCCATTTTAGTCGAAACAATTAAGTTCAAATAATAATAATAATAAATAATAAGGAAACTAACAGTAAAATTTATTTTAAAAAACTAAGCCAAAAACTGAACATTTTTAAACAATAAAATTAAGCTGAATGGAAAACAAAAATAAAGAGTAAGTAGAAATATTAACTAATATTAGGTACAATATTAAATATCAATGCTCCGATTTTATTAGGTTAACATTTGTAAGAGATTACTTATTGTTTAATAATTAATTCAGGTTTCTTGGTGTCCTCATCTCTGCTGATCTTTCTTGGTCAGATAACATCACAGCTGTTATCAAGAAGGCTCA
>JAVDPK010017461.1:0-12921 GCA_034780415.1 Cichlasoma orientale | reverse complement strand
CACAGCGCAGCTTTGCCTCCTCCAATATGGCAGACACACAGTTACGTCGCATCAGCGGGCCGAACCAGTCAACGAGGCATCTATGTGTATATATATCTATGTCCGCGACCGTTTGTCCTATCGGAAACATTTCAAACGGTTCCTGAAAGCTCGGAAAGTTCACTTCACAGCCACGTCGGGGTGTTACGGTATTTGTTGCCGGAAGTCCGGGAACGGCGGCACTTTTGAAGTACGCTGTGCCGGGTTCGACACGTTCGGAGGTATAAGGTTAACAAACCAATTTTAACAAAAAAAACAAACAAAACAAAAACATAATTTCTTTCCCACATCTTTAATAGAATTTATGAAAAATGGCAACTATAACACAGTTTGACAGGCGTGAAGGTGATTCCCAAAGAAACATTAGCTGAAAACTGTTGGCACTGTGTCCTTATATTTTTGAGATAACTGGACAAGTAGAGAACAAAAGAAGAAGGAAACTATCTACAGCAGATTAGCAGGATCACACAGAACCTGAGAGATGCAGCTGATCCTTCAGCTGATCATCTACTGTTCACTGAAGCCTCATCAGAAATGTCTCGGTGGAAGGGTGACTGAGGTGTGCCACATTACACAAGACCTGGACTGAGAATCAGTGGAAACAGTGAGAGGCATCAGTCCTGGTGGAGGCTCTGTCACAGTTTGGAGCTGCATTTTAGCCAGTGGTGGTGGAGGCTTTGTTAAAACTGATGGAATTATGAACACAGAAAGTGCCATCAGGTTTTGACACTATCAATACCATTTTTCAGCCCAAACACACTGCTGCTGTTTTTGCCTTATATACAGTTCGTGTCCCACGAAGCCCTGCAGGCCAGTCGAGTCCATGTCTCTGATTGTCTTTAGTTAACTGTGAAAATTTTGGGGCCAATTTTCACATTTCAGTAAATCGATCCAAACGTCTTCTTCCGCTTATCCAATTCAGGGTCGCGGGGAGGCTGGAGCCCATCCCAGCTGCCATAGGGTGAGCGGCAGGGTACACCCTGCACCTGAGTCCCATTTTCCAAGCAAAATATAAAGAAAGGAGGGGTGGCTCAAGAGTTTTGCACAGTACTGTCCCTGTGCTGATATCTTTAAAATGAGGCGGCTCACACTGAAACAGTCTGGATGGATAAATATCGCCACCACAGGCCAGAGGAAACAGGAAAATTTGATTTTAGGCCAAACTGTCCCTTTAAGGCGGATTTGACTTTTTCTTCCAGTTGTATCGCAGTGACAGCGACAGCTCAACTTTACCAAAGAAGTCGCCTTTTGTCAGAAACACATTGGAAAGAAGAACATTGAGATATAAGCAGGTACAGTCTCATTATTTCTTCTTCACCCTGTACCTGCGTGAGGTTATTTTTTGTTGTTGTTGTTCGATGTTTGAATAAGGTGTGTATTCTGTGTGTGAGCAGCAGTCGTACCGCTCCCCCCTGGCCGAGCAGCCGACGCGCACCTCCCTGGACCTGGAGCTGGATCTCCAGGCCTGCAGGACCCGTCAGAGGCAGCTGATGGAGGAGCTGAATGCCCTGAGAGAGCTGAAGCTGCGACTGGAGGAGCCGCAGTCCAGGGAGGCCACCGAGCTCCCCAACTGGGCGCTGAGGGACGAGCGCTTCCGGTGCCTGCTCAGAGAGGCCCAGAGACAGGTGAGAAACTGTGTGCGGAGTGAGCTCCTTTACAAACTCATCTCCCAGAGCAGCATTTGACAGTTTTCGATGTTTTACAGGCCAACCAAAGCAAGCAGGAACAGCGTCAGGAAGAGGCGGCGGAGAGGAGGCTGAGGAAGGCCTCTAAAGAGGTTCTGCAGATGAGAGGGCAGAGCCAGAAGGAGCCCCTGCCCGTGCAGACGTTCAGGTGGGAAATGCTCCGTTAGTTTCCTGAGAAATTTAGCATCACAGTGATGAAGTCGAGGCAGTTCTGCCAGGTAAAATTACTGTTGGGGTCAGCAGAGTTTGACAGCAGCTAAACCCTGAAAACACTTCACATAGACTGATGTGATGTTAAGCCGGCCATCCTCTGCAGCACGCTGTGAACTCTTCCCGTCCCACTGACTGAGGGAAGGATTAGAGTTTTAGCTCACTGCTGTCGGGTCGCTGTGTTCTGGGTGGAAAGAGGACAGTGCCGAGGTCCTAGAAGAATACTGTTACTTTGAAGCTTTAGATCTACAGAGCTCTTACTTTCATAAACACATGACATTTCCAAGTGAGCCTCCTACGTCGTACCTCCACCGACACAGTCTCTGTTCTCGTACCTTTTCAGAATCAGCCCACATTTCCATAGCTTTAAGCAGTGAACCTTACCTAAAGTTACAGCAGACGTTGTCCTTATTTCCACCAGAAGAAAATCATGGCGGACAGAATCGGTGGGCTTCATTAAGATCGTGCTTTAAGAGTGAAGTCTGGTCAGTAGTGTGAGTAGACTTTTATTGGCAGTTAAGTCAAATTGATGCAAACAGCATTTACAGTGTTGAGCCTTCTTCTTCATAGCTTCTGCAGTTCTGTGTGGCACACTGGATATCAACCTGTAGCCCAAACTCTGATTGATGGCGACCCGGTCCCGCCTTTATCAGTGCTCCAACTGGATCAGTTTGTGGGCTTCTGTTGGTCCAATTCCGTTTTAAGGACTCATCATACTAAAATGTCCTCAAAAACCAGTTTCTTCCAGCGATCCAGGAGCAATGTGGTGCCCATCTGTGCATTGTCCAGCCTGATGGAGCACCATGTCACAAGGCTAAAGTGACACTGAGGTTCCACGTCCAGATCTTAATCTGACTGAGAATCTGTGGTCGAGGCAGCGAAGTGCACGAAACGCAAAATCAAACCTTTGGCCGTGCGTCTGCTCCGAGACGCTGAACAGTTAATGAATGATCTGCACCGACAGCAGTGATGCTGAGCAAGCGTTTGTTTCACAAAGCTGTGCTCTTTGTTTGCAGAGAGAAGATGGCTTTTTTCACAAGACCAAGGTTCAACATACCTCCTTTGCCGGCTGACGATGTATGAGAGCTCGTCTCCGTATTATGTGACTAAACATGAAGTATTTGTTCTTTTTTTTTTTTTTTTTGGAGCTCATGAAGTACAGTTTTTTTCTCTCTGAGACCAGGTGACCGGCAGACGATGAAGACTCAAAGGTTTCACATTTTCAGAAGCATTTGTGTGATTATTGTAAACACGAACGCGCTAAAATGCACGGTTATCGACGACAGCGCCGCCGATCGTTTCCTTTTTGAGGAAAGTGACTCTGGAACCATCGCTCTTCACTCCTGTATGAGTTCTTCTGTTTGTGCTTACAAAAGGCTGGAAGACGGGAACAAAAGTCAGCTTGGACAAATTTACTGTACTGTAACTTATTTTATAGTACTTTTCCTTGAAGGAAATAAAAAATAACGCTTCCTGCTTTTTAAGTGTATTTTGTAGCTTTGAACAAATAGCACTTCAGTGTTTTTACATACAGTAAAATGGAATTACTGTCTGATTTTGTCTCCTAATTCTTAAGATTTATTTACATAAAATGTCACTTTGTAATCCACTTTTATTACAGATGCCATTGTCCTTTTGTTATTAAAAATTAATATTATTTCATGTACTTTTCAATATATGGATGAATATATGAAACACTATTCAGATTTTTTTTTTTTTTTTAATGTATGAACATCTGCAGTGTTACCTCTTGTGAAGATAAAACCATTAATCCACATCTTGGTACTTTTGCTTTTAATCAGTTATGGGGAGGAAAAAAAAAAAAAAAAGCAGGATTGATGATTTTTATTGAGCCTGTGCGGGGATGAAGGAGGCGTCACATCCTGCACACGCAGACACTTCGTTTAAATGTGTCACTAGATTTTTCTCCAACCACACTCAGCCTGCGATGACCCATTTGAGTATAATTTTGCAGATTCTTGAGAAGCTGTACCACATGCCAAGAAGGCAGCTGTGTCAGCTAATTCTCTTTTTGCAACATCCTGTTGAAGCTTTTTCATAACGTGAGGAGAGGCAGCACGGGTAATTATGCTGTAACGACACTTCTGAGGCGTTCGTTGCGAGATCAAACTCAGCTGGATTTCTGGAGGCAGCGGAGGCGGTGTTGGCATGTCGACGCATCTACAGTCAGGGTTCATTCCCAAACAGAGACGTTTGACTTGCTACTTGGGAAAGAAAATGCATAAGTGAAGCCCCGCGGGCACGTCAAGTCTACGTCTCTGCTTGTCTCTAACTGAAAAACTTGGGGCCAGTTTGGAAAACACTTTTTTCCCCCCTCCCAAAGAAGATGACTGCTCAGGGCCAAGTCTGATGCAGTCCAACACACTTTTTGGTCATTCAGTACTTTAATTATTGTAACTTTTAGAATCAAGGATCCACTAAGGAGATTTTCCAACGCAGAATTAACATGAAAAATGTCTGATTTCCACCACGTTTCTCCTCCCCCTAGCTCCTTTAATGCCAAGATGCTAAAATGGAAAGAAAAACATGTTAACCTTCATACAGGGAAAAAAAATAATATTTAAGAATAACTTAGTTGGAACATAACAAAAATGGGTTAGAGAAAACGAGCTGAGGTGCAGCCTACAGGGAGGTATAAATGAATCGTCACTAAGCAAGTACAGAAGCCACAAACCATTTCTACCCACACTGGCATTCTCTAAACAATATGAACCGCACAATATAATAAAGCATTACATTAAATCACTATTACGCATCCAGCTGAGCAGCTGCTTACAATGAACACCTGTAACGAGAGACTGAGCGCCGACTCGTCAGGCTGTGAAATTAAAAAGGGCCTCTTGTGCTTTTCATTCATTTCTATCACACGTACAGTACTGTGTAAACATCTCGACCCGCCCCTCATTTCTTTCCATTTTGCTTCCAGACTCCCTTGTATTTCTTTTTTAAAGTGATCTTCAGCAGTGGTTCTCCAGGTTTTTCTTTGGACATTCGCTGCTTTTTCACAGTCCACTTCTTGTACCTGACCATTTACAGAGCAACGTTTTTTCTTTTGTTTAAGCCACTTAACACTGACCTCTCAAACATTAAAAAGGGCCAACTATCTTAAGGGATGAACTAATGTTGTGTCTACACAACACTAGTCTAGTGGGGTGGCTGTAGCTCAGGAGGTAGAGCAGGTCACACACTGATCGGAAGGTCGGCGGTTCGATTCCTGGCTGCTCCACCAAAGTATCCTTGGGCAAGATACTGAACCCCAAGTTGCCATGAATGTGTGAATGTTAGACAATAAGCACTTAGCTTAGTTACTTACTCATGGAAGTGCTTGTATGAATGGGTGAATGCAAAACGTGTTGTATAAGCGCTCTGAGTGCTCCAAGTACTTTAGAGAGTAGAAAGCTATATAAGAACTAGTACATTTACATGCAAAAACTTAGCAAAGAACCAATTTTTAAAATTGTATTTTTGGACACTTTTTTTGTGACATGCTGCTAATGGCATCTTGTTCCTGTATGTTTAGCTGAATCTATATAAAATGCGGAGAAAAAAAAACCCAGTTTGACAGGAATAAAATAGTATTTTTGCACCAATAAAGCGATTCCCAAAGTGTACTTGACATATTGGCACATCTCAGCATGGTGTGCAGTGTGTCCTTAGCCAAAAAAAAAAAAAAATACTATCTACAGCAGATGAACAGTATCTGAAAGTCACGTCCTTAAGAAATAGAAAAATTTCAGTAGACACCTGACAGGATCAGAGATCCATCTCTCAGATCCTGAACTTCAGAAATGCTCTCAGCTCTCAGTGGCTGTTAATAAGCCATTCTTAAGAGAAGGAGACGGGGAGGAAAGGCTGAGGTGTGCAAAACTACAAGAACTGAACTAAAAATCAGTGACAACAGGTTTGACAGCCAAATCCAAAGAAGAGCTCTGAATGTCCTTCAAGAAGCCTGGAAAACTATTCCTGAAGACTTAAAGAAATTACGAGAAAGCCCCCCCCCCAGAGTGTTCAGGCTTTGCTGAAGAGTAAATTTTCTGTTTTTGCCTTACAGACTGCTTTTCCATTTGTGTTAGCATGTTTCAATCACTGCATTATTTCCCAGTTTCCTCGTGAAATATTTAAAAAAAAAAAAAAAAAGAGGGGTGACAAGACTTTTGCACAGTACTGTACATTGTTGCAGCTGCAGATGTTTAACACAAACAAGGACAAAGTATCAGATAATGAGGTCAGCGTATGTACAGGTAATCCCAACACCTCAGGCTTCAAACTGCTCCAAGTGCTCATTTTCACAGTTTTTCCCGTCTTTAATCTGTGCCAGTGCAGAGAGATGGGATCTCCCCGATATGGTCATTTCAGCAACACATCACTTCCCACTCGTTTACTATTTAAACCTTCTGTTTGCCAGAGACAGCCAATCAGAAGAAAGGTGCAGATGAACTGAGAGGCTTCGCGATGGCCGAGTGTCTCGCACTCGGCTCAACAACCGTTCGGCCACGCCGCTTGAAACTTGGCGGAGGAATCGCTTGGGTCACTAATGAGTGCAGTGCTGAATTTGAGGTTGTTCTCATATTTTGGCTAAAAGATGTTCCATTATCAAAGTTTCCCCTGCTGGGGGTAAGGCGCGCACACACACGTATTGGCGGGCTGTACCCATTCTTATGCCTACAGCTCAGTTTGTAGTCCTGTGCTGAATCCCTTTCACAGTGGGCCAAACACACCTACCAATGTTGCTCAGGTCTGCAATGCTGCAACGTGTGGGTACATTTCTGGAAAGATCCACATCATAGCCTTCGCTGTACCCTTTACTGCAGTCCTGTAAATCAAGGTTAAGTTTAACTATGACAACTAAGAGCCGCACCCACACCTTAACCCTAAAAGAGGTATTTGAAGGCATGTGAAAACAGGAGAGCTTGCCCAAAGATTCTAACTTAAAATTTCATTTATTTTGCACACACAGTTCTTGAGAGATCTGCACACCCTGGGAGTGCATCCGTACAGCTGTCCTCTTTTCAAAACAGTAACTTCATGATTTCCTGCGCGTGACGCATTTAGGGAACACGTGTAAACCGTAGCTTTAACGAAGCAACATGGCTTACAGTCTCCTCCAACAGCTTCTGCACTGGTACGATAAACAAGGAATACTTTGAACTGTAAATCATGCAAAGCTCCTCTGGTTGAGTCCAAGAATTAAAAAATATGGAGCTGGAAACATTATTACAGATCCTCTTATTGGAGGAGCATCAGTGAACACATAGCTTGATGCATAGTAACAAGCTGCTGCGAAATAAAAAAGGCTCGATTCTGCACCTCCATCTCAATCCAAGATGGTGGGAGATTAATTAAACGAACACTCGTCTGTTCACAAAAAGCACCTCATCGTCGCTGTGCAGTCAAGTTTAAAAGAATAAAAAAAAATCCAGCGTGCATATGAAGCCCTGTTCACCTCAGTAATGACCAACAGCCAATGAGATTTGAGTCCAGTCTGTGAATCCAGCTCAGAATTTTCTAAATGGGGATGGAAACGATGGTCGGAAGCTCCCCGATAGGTGGTGGGTTGTACTTCTCGACCCTCATGAGCCGCCGCAGGATGTCATCCCGATCGCGTGGCCATCCGTATACGTGCGTGTTCTGGAGCCAGTTAGGGACGTGACACTGAAAAAAAACAGGGTGAGAGACGGTTGAGT
Organism: Cichlasoma orientale; assembly: GCA_034780415.1. NCBI lineage: Eukaryota > Metazoa > Chordata > Actinopteri > Cichliformes > Cichlidae > Cichlasoma > Cichlasoma orientale. Next base: position 5,282 of record JAVDPK010017461.1, on the reverse strand, counting down.
TTTTGTTTTTTTAGGGGGGGGGGGGTGGTATCTCCATGAACTCTCTCAAAGAGAGGAATGCAACACTCACCTTTTTAGCCCCGGGGAACAGAATGGGAATGAACCTGAAATTCTTGCTTCCATTCTGGATGAACTCATTCTGGAGCTGAGTGACACACGCCGGAAAAAAAAAAAAAAAAAAACACACACACACACACACAATTTTAAGTCTCCTCGGTACTTGATCACCGTTTTATTTTAAAGATTATTTCAGTCTTCACTCGGAGCACGATCGGCGCTCTGACCTGTTTGTGTATGTAAACCGTGTTGAAGGTCCTCTCGTCGTTCTCCAGGCCCACGGGGGAGGCCGTCACCGTCTCGTAGTACTTGGGACTGATGATGATGATGATCAGGTACTCTTTCTGAGCGAGACAACAGCAGCCAACTCTTACTGCTCTTCAGTAGCTGTCAGTGAGCCATTTTCATGCTTGCTTTCAAACATTCTTATTAAACTGCTTCATAAAACATGTTCACTCTTGCGGAAAGTCTCTGAATTTTAACCTCATGATGGGAAAACTTCCCTAGTGGGTAGATTATTAAATTTAAAGTGTTTTTATTACATCTAATTTACATAAAAGAATTTCACTGATTTTTACCTCGCTCAGGTACCGCTCCATGAAGTCGATCTTGCTTATGCTCCTGAACTGCTGCTCGAAAATATCAATCTGAAACAAACAAAGCTGTGAGTCACACTAACTCTGTGCAGATAACACTGCAGTAAAAACACCGCAATTTTGCAGCCGCGCACCCTAAAAGCAGCAAAGCCATTATCAGAGGAGGTTGCAACAGAGATCGAGATGCTCTGATTAAGAAAAAGAAAAAAAAATCCTCATCATGTGTATATCACAATAAACTGCTTCCTGGGTTTTGCTTCTTAGAAAGCAAAATCCAGGAAGTCCTGCTTAAACATCATGTGGTGCAAGCGTAACCATAGAAAGCAACCGAGGTGCTCTACTCGCACTCAGAAACTAATAACCTCACAAATGTTAGTGTGACCTCTTGCACTCTATTAGCGTTTCACAAATAGAAAATAATGACGAAAACAACCACAGCTCTCTCCTCCTCCTCTGAATACTTTCCCCCTGTCAGTGTTGGTAATTTAACACTCGTCACTGTGGGGATGAAATGGTGTGAAATGACACAGGTAAGGCTTGAAATGCAGCGCTGAGACTGCAGGATTTTAGGGCTGATTAAAGACACGCAAACAATAAAAATGCACAAGAACTTAAAGTTCAAATATTCTTCTTGCATCACGTTTTCCTGCAAAGCACGGTGGAGGGGCGGGACGGCGGCCCCATGGCCTCACCTATAATAAACCAAACAACTGTCTGGCTTTCACCAAGAAAGAAATTTCACTATAAATTAGCTCCCGAGAGCCCGCAGTAAAAGCAGGAGCTAAATCCACGCTTCAAAAAACAAAACAAAAGCTATACATTTATAATAACTGCACATTCATTTGTAATGTTAAAAAGGACTTTAAAGGACTAAAAAGGAATTTAAAATCTAACCAGCTGACTCCGAACCTCTTTGTTTCTCGAGTTCAGATTTTGAGGAGGTACATTTTAAACAAACAAAAACAAAACAATTAAAAACTGCACGTACGTGCGTGTCGAAGCCATTGTGCCGCAGCAGAGCCACAAAGTTGATGATCTCATTGACGTGTTTGTCGCTGTCGGCTTCGTAAGTGACGAAGACGCGCCCTGCAACACAAAGACGAGATGCATTTTTAGAGGAGGGTTCATCCGATGGCAGGGCCAAGCCGTCTGAGCCGCTCGTGAACACTCACTCTGCTCCAGAGACAGCGGCGCGCTGCAAGGAGGCCACTTCTCTTTGGCTGGTGCGTTGTGGTCGCTGCGTGAATTTAATATATAATATTTTTTTAACCAGCGTTGGAAACAAGCAACAGTTTGAGAGAGAATCAGAATTTAAAAAAACAAAACAAAAAACCCAACTCACATCTGTGTGAATCCACCTGCAGGAAATCTGCAGTCATCTGGACCTGCAGCGGTACAGACAATAAATATTGCTGTTGCCATGAACGGTTTAAAGGTTAAAAAAAGGGAGCGGCAGACTTACAGTACGGGCCAGATGCTGGATGGAACTTGTTGCCCCCTGCCCACCGGCCGAAGGTGTCTGCGGGGCACTGAGCACAGCAGGCGGGCCCCTGCGGCGCACACGAGTACGGAGACAGCGTGTGGTGGTAGAGGTTGGCTGAAGGGGGGTTGGAGCGCAGAGAGAGAGGCTGCTCTAAGCTGCCCAGGCTGCTGCTGTGAGTGCCGGGGAGGGACAGGAACTTGTATCTGGAGAGGCAGCTCTCTCCAGAACAGCTGGAGTTATCCTTCTGGCTCAGACAGGACGGAAGGCTGTTGGGATACCCCGACCAGCTGCTGGCAAAACTCGGGTGGAGCCAGCTGCCGTAGGCCTGGCTTGGGAAAGGAGTTGGCGGGCTGTACCCAGCTGCCAAGCTGCAAGGGGGCTGCGATGAGCAGAAGCTGGACTCGGGGAAGGCCCTGCTGTGCTTGTGCTCTCGCTGAGTGTCCGGACTCTGCCTGCTGAACAGGGAGCCACTGTGGTCTGGAAGAAGGTGGCGGTCCAATAGGTTGGAGGTGGACTCCGGTTTGGAAAGGATGCTGGCGTCTCTCAGCTCTGTGCTCATGGTTTCATCGTCTTCTTCAGGTGTGTTGCGGTGGCTGCTCAGGTGGCTGATGTGACTGCGAGCCGGCAATGGTTAAAAACAGTGGAGGCAAATTAATTTCAGTGGAACTTCCATTTCACGCTCTGGGCTTTCACTGAATCTTATCAGTGTGATATCTGCGGTGGTTTAAAAGTGAAAGCACACAACAGAACGTGCTTACGGGATGTGAACCGCGCACCATTTCTCTCACCTATTAGTCGCTGAAGCCAAGTGGACCGACGTGGGCAGCATCATTGGGCCTTTTCCTTCTGACATCCATGTGTGTCGGGTTTGAGATGCACCTGAATTTCGGCTGAAGACAAAACAAACGCACGCAGATTTAAAGAACTGACGCAGCAGAGAGCAGGATTTGTTGTGGGATCCGAAAACGTGAAACGACCGGGCTCAGAGTTCAAACGAACGGCAATACGAACAAAACCTGAATAAAGTTTTTCATATATATTTAAAGAAAAAGATGAGATTTTTTTTTGTTAAAGCCAAAATTATGAACAGCCCTGAACCTGACATTACCGCAAACTCAAAGATATTTAAGTGCACAGGAACCCTTCACCTCACCCCTGAAGCTGGCAGAAACACTCCGGCTGTATGAATGAAACACAATTTCTCTTGTATGCTTCTTTTTCTGATGAGATAAACACGTCTAGATCTGATGAAAAGTCTGTTTTAAAAACAAAACAATAACTCTGTTATGAGTCTTGTAACCCTGTTTGGACTTTTTATTGTAAGCACTCCACATTAATATGAAATCAAATCAGTCAGGGGCATGTTATTTGAATTTAGCAGACTCATAAAGCACTTCTGATATCAGCCCACATTTTAGTGTCTTTTTGACTTGACTTGCAAGAAACGTGTCTCCCACACAGGGGACTTTTCTCTAAATGTTAAGTGGTCAACACTTCAGGAAACGCACATGTGGGAATAAGGAAATGAGGTTTCTCACTTACAGTAGAAATCGTAAATATTTTTAAAATGTAAAACTAGTAAAACTTATATCTGGATTTTAAGACGTGTTCTCACTGCCCTTTACAGGCTTCCTCTTTTTAAAAAGCACTCCCATGAAGTCTGTTTTCAGTGAAGTGATGAGAAATAAATGTCGATTTTTTTTTTTTTAGGGTCACCGTTCATCTTTCCATCGACTTTCTCCACACAGAAGCAGTGTAACCTCGTTTTAGCTGGGTTTATCTTCCAGCACACCCCTGATAGTTCCCGTAAATGTAAATCGCACTCATTAAAAGCCTATATGTGGTCGCAGTTTGCGCTTTCCACTGACGCTGACCCAGATATTTCTCCGTTTGCTTAAATTTCGGGCTGACTTCCTGCAGTTCAACACAAAGTACAAAACACGGGCTTCCAATAGTCACACTTTCAATTTTCACACCATCGCCAGTGTCAGACCACCTGGAGTACAAGCTGCTGTTACTTTCACTTCAATTTATGGGTTTTTAAAAAAAAAAAAAAGTTTAAAAAAAAAAACGTTAAACTGCTCAGAAATTGGAGAAATAAACTTGTGAAGAGCTTTTTGAAAAGGTGTAATAAACCTGACACGGTTCAGAGCTGGTACGCAAGTAACGCGTTTTGTAAGTGTAATAAATTAAACTCACCGTCGCTGCTTCAAGTCATCGAGCCTCCTTCAGGTACCTGAGCCGCAGCGTGGAAATACAAAAACACCTCAGAGGGGGGAAAAGGTCCCGAAGAGTCTCACGTAAATTTTAATTAATAAAAAGGAGCTGCGCGAGTCCTTCTCAGTTCATCATAATGGCCCCTCCACCCGTCCTCTCCGCAGGACACACGAAAAACACTGACGCACGAGACGGAGCCAGCTCGCTCTTTAGTGTGCCGCGGAGCTGCACCGCCCACCTGAGAAACTCCACCTTCATCCACCGCATTTCCTACACACACACACACACACACACACACACACACACACACACACACACACACACACACACACACACACACACACACAATACTGTTCACTAACTGATAATCTGCAAATCATCCACAGACTGTATTGAAAAGATGGAGGTAGCCCCAGTGACGTCACCCATTGGTTTTACGTTCCACATTTTAAAGCCTCAGTGTCAGCTTTTGGAGCCAGGAGTGACCATATTTGGAAAGAGGGGGTGGAGCACTAAATTATTTATTACTTTGTCATTTTAAAAATGCTCCAAAAAGGCACCAAAACCTCAAAGTAGCTGATAGGTCCAGCTCCCAGACTACAGTTAGCCCAGGTGAAGCCTGGCAGCTGCAAACTAAGCCTTAAAGTTTAAGCCCTAGTTTGTTTAAAAAATAAAAATAAAAATCATCCTCTATGTCAGGGGTCATCAACTACATTTTTCTCAGCAGACAGTGTGAGCAACAAGTTCATCTACGCACAATCTACTTTTCAGAAGCCATTTTTGCTGTAGATTTTTTTAAATGAATATAGAAACATGAAGAGTTCAGATGCAATGACCGCATGCGGGTACATGGACATAGACATAGACATAGACAAACTTTATTGTCATTCAAAATTGCACCATACAGTGCGCATTAGAACGAGATTTCG
>JAVDPK010017460.1:0-12922 GCA_034780415.1 Cichlasoma orientale | reverse complement strand
GGCCCTCGAGGCCTGGAGTTGGGGACTCCTGCTTTAAGCAGTCTTCAGGAATAGTTCTCCAGGCTTCTTCAAGGACATTCAAAGCTCTTCTTTGGATGTTGGCTGCCTTTTGTTCCATTCTCTGTCAAGACGATCCCACACTGCTGCGTTGAGATCCGGGCTCTGGGGAGGCCATTGTGTGTTTTTCTATCCAGGTATGCTTTTACTGCGTTGGCAGTGTGTTTGAGATCATTGTCATTGTCAGATGCTTTCCAGATGGTATTGCAAATCTGACGGTGCTTTTCTGCGTTCCTAATTCGATCAATTTTAACACGATCCCCAGCGCCACCGCCTAAAACGCAGCTCCAAACCATGACAGAGCCTCCACCGTGTTGTGACCTCCTTCACACATGTTTACAGTGATTTGAACCAAAAATTTCAAATGCACTCCATAAAACCTGCTGCCACTGATTTTCAGTCCAGTTCTTGTGTAATGTGACATGCCTCAGCCTTTTCTCCATGATTCCTTTCCTTAAGAACGGCCGCCTTCCCACTGAGACCATTTCTGATGAGGCTTCAGTGAACAGTAGATGGATCACCTGAAGGGCCTGATGCATCTCTCAGGTCCTGTGTCAGGTCTTTGCTGGATTTTTTCCTCTTATTTCTTAAGAACATGACTTCAGATACTGTCCATATATAGTTTTTTTAGGCCTGCCACTTGTCCAGTTCTCTCAGATTTTTTTCAAGGACACAATGAACACCGTGCTGAGATATTCCAAGTTTTCAGCTAATAGCTCTTTGGAAATCTCCTTTTTGGTGCAAACATATTATGTTAACTGTGTTATTTTTTTCATAGATTCAAGAAGAAACATGTTTTGTGACAGGCTGCTAGTAACAAAGTGCCTAAATATACAATTTAAAACTGGTTCTTTGTTGTCTCTTACGTGTAGACACGACACTGGTTCATCCCTTGAGTTGGGTGCCTTGTTTGTGCTTGATTAACTCATAGGTCAGTGTTAAGTGCTCAAGAAAACTTTGAAAGACCTTCAGAAAGCCTGAAGAACTTTTGGACAAATAAAAAAAAAAATGATAGGAAAGTCTGACTCCGTGGAAGCAAAATATAAAGAAATGAGCGGTGACTCATTTCTTTATATTTTTGTACAGTACTGTATTGTGTTCTAGATGGTTTAACACTGCAAATAACAGCAATCTAACGCTGCACCTCTAATGGCTTACTAAAGGGAAAATAAACTTTAGAGGAACGGGATTGATAACCGTTCACTGCTTCCATGTGTGCGTGAATGAAGGTTGTTTTAAGTTCATAGCATTCATAAATGTGACATATTAAAGCTGTGGAACAGTTTTAAAAAAAAAAATCCTTAAAAGCTGCACGAGTTTTATCGCCCCGTTAGTGTCCACAGACCCTCTGTGGGAATGAGGATTGGTTGAAAATCCTGAGTTTAAAAAAAACGCATCTGCTCAAGCCGTTACTTTAGACTGCAGGTTAATTTGCGTTCTGTCTTTCATTACTCTTAATTCTGTGTGAGGTCTCGTTAACTTCTCCTATAGAGACAAATTATATCTACTTTATTAGTACTCACGTTTTCTGTCCAGGAGTTTTTCCTGCGCTTCAAAGGTCGTGGAAATCCCACCTGCCTGCTCACACGCTGTGGTTTACAAGAACAGGATGGATTTGTTGTGGGAAAGCATCTCAGGAGGCTAATGCTTTTCAGGAAGACTGAGGAAGAAATGCTCACGGGGTGCCTTCGTCATCTGTTGTAGTTCACTGAACGAGTCGTTTTCTCAAAGCTAAATTTAATAATGAGAATAATACTTGTTTTGTTGATTAAATAATCAGTAATGGATGTCACTGTTTCAGCTTTACAAATGTAAAGTCTTGATCATGTCTATATTGCTAAATGCATTGAGTTGCTGCCATGTGATTGGCTGGTCAGACATATGCATTAATAAGCAGTCAAAAGGTGTGATGAAGTGGTGGGTAGTGTTGAAGCTTTTCCCAGAGTCCTTCTAGAAGCACGCTTTGGCAGCTCAGCAGCTATGTTGAAATATATCCAGGCACGTATTTGTGCAGTTATTTATCTAAATGAAGTTTAATTTCAGTGATTGCAGGACATGTGCATGACTGCATGTGCAGAATCACAGGTCAAATCTGTTAAGAAGCACACAAACAGTTTGCTGTCTTTGCACCAAAATAAGGCTTTGTTAAGCTTTTTTTTCCCACTGAAAGTCGCACTTGTACTATCTGCACAGTTGAGGAATTCTTCCTTAGATTTTAACTCAGATTCTTACCATCGACCGTGTGGTTCCTGCATTGTTAATGCTAGACTGCTGTTAAAATAATGCCATCTATATTTAATACACAGTCTGATATAGGTTTGTTTTAATACCACTATTGATATATGAATGAATTAGTGCTTGCAGTTTTTTGGGACCACTTTAGTCCAGCAGCTCAGTGAAACAAGAAGAACAAACTCACAGAGTTAAGTAACCTCAAATCAGAGTTTACTAGGGAGCAGAACATTAGTAGACATACAAAACAATTTGGGATGATGTAGTGAGTGTAACACGTTCGATAATCTCGCTGAGGAACATGGCAAAACGATGTGGTAATGGGGTGCAGGTGTGCAGCTTGGTGTGGAGGTGTGGTAATGAGGAAAAGTGGGAACACACTGTTGGACAGGGAGGAGATGACAGACAAATAGATACCTGAAATATGTTTAGTCTAAATCTAATTCAGACTAAACACGAGTACTACGTCTTTTTGCTGAAAGTGCGTTTTGCCAACATAGGGCTGGAAGATTAATCGTTAAATTAAAATGCAGAAACTGCTTAAAAACCGTGCAGCCTCTCAAAGTCCACGTGAAGGCTGCATTTGTACTGCAATTGTGCTTGCTGTTTATTCAAGACGCAGCTATCTCCAGAGAGGTTTTTCCTGGTACGGAGCTTTTTAATCTGTACCAGGGAACTCTGATCTCTGGGTATTTACTCTGTGTGGGAAGGGGCTGCTTCTCCACCACCCGAGACCAAAGGTTTAATGCAAACTGGGCTCATTTGCTGGTGACCCTTCCCTGTCAGTAAGCTGATGCTGGCTGTTTGGAGCTGTGCGTGTTTGGACAATAAATCTCCGCCGGGCCCTAGCACAGACTGGGACAGACAGGAAGTATACAGTTTCAAGGTAACCATGGGAACATCCTTATGGCTCATGAAGGAGGGGGTACTTGAAGTGGAGGGGCCTTGTCAGCAATGGGCCAAAAAGTCTGCAAGTTCCTCTTTTCCAACTGGGTTAGTCACTCAATAAAAAGCCCATTGTGTGATTTAAAATAAGCGGCTCGCAAATCCTCGGCAGTTTTTTTTTATTATTAGAGTCACTTGGAAGAAGCTGAATTTTGTCTTTATCTAGTTAAACTCTGGTGTTGATTTTACGCTGTCTTTATTTGTCCCCCTCTAGCTGCTTTCCTATCCAGTCTAGGCCAGTATGAGATCGCCATCCCAGCACGTGTAGGACCCAATGGCGAGAAGCTGGACTCTGAAATGACTGAACGCCACCAAAGAAGAAGGCGCAGCACTGAAGACGGGCTACCTGATTCGGTATTAAGCTTTTTGATGTAGCTCCTGTGAATTTTTTTTGTCCTACACCTTTAGACATTTTAAACAAATTAAAAATGCATATAGTTATATATTTATTACGCATCTTTCTGTCTATTAGCTCTTCTATCAGCTGTCGACATCGCGGAACAACTTCCTGCTCAACCTGACACTACAGGGAGGCCTGCTGTCCCAGCAGTTCCGGGTGGAGTACTGGAAGAGGGGTCGTTTAGCCTGGAGTCACCCTTACTCTCCTCATTGCCACTATGCAGGACACCTCCAAGACCAACCGCATTCCAGCAAAGTGGCCCTGAGCAACTGTAACGGCCTGGTAAGACTGGACCCTCCCGGTCTAATCCACAGCTAATACACTGAGTAAGGGCAGCAGCAGCAGCAGCAGCAGTGGTGCTGCCTCAGCAAAGAAGGGATCAGGAATGCTTGAGTCCAACATCAAAGCATGAAATTATAACAAACCATGAATCCTCAAGCCGCCCTTAATCTTTAGCCAAACTGATGAATGTGGTTCTTCTAAACCTTATCTGAGAGGAAGAATTAGATGGCATGATTAAGTATATGCAGTGATGCTGCTGTAGACTTGGGTCCTTTTTAATACACTCACCAGCCACTTTGTTAGGCACACCTTTTCAACTGGCCTTTAATGCAAATATCTAATCAGCCAATCACATGACAGCAACTCAGTGCATTTAGGGGTATAGACATGATGAAGACGGCAAGTTCAAACTGAGAAAAGAAAGGTGATTGATCATGTGACTTTGAATGCTGCATGGATGTTGGTGCTAGACAGGCTACTGGGATCTTCCCCGCACAACCATCTCTAGGGTTTACAGGGAATGGTCCGAAAAAGAGAAAATATCTTTTGATGGCTGCTTCCAGCAGGATACCGCAGCATGTCACAAAGCTCAGATCATTTCAAACTGGAATCTTGAACATGACAATGAGTTTGCTGTACTCAATTGGCTTCCACAGTCACCAGATCTCAATCCAATAGAACACCTTCGGGATGCGGTGAAAGGGGAGCTTTCCATCATGGATGTGCAGCTGACAAATCTGCAGTAACTGTGTGACGCTGTCATGTCAATATGGACCAAAATCCATGCTGCAGGATTGTTTCCAGCACCTTGTTGGACCTAAGTCACGAAGAATTAAGGCAGCTCCAAAGGCAAAAAGGGTATCAACCTTAGTATTACTAAGGTTTAATTAATGAAGTATCTGGTTATTAGTGTATAATAATTGTAAAAGAAATCCTCGACTATCACTATTTCCATTCGTGGTGTAAATCTGTTTGGGATGGTAATAATAATAAAACTTATTTGCACTTTTCTTAACAAAGTTACAAAAATACTTAAAATAGAAAGAATTATTAAAAATCCCATTAAAATGGAAAAAGAGAGAGGGACAGGCTTTTTACTCAACAAATGTTTTAAGAAGTCCTTCAAAAAGAAACATGAGCTCAATGGGCAGACCGTTTCACAGCAAGGGAGCTCTAAGCCCAAATTTGTTTGCTAGCCAAGACCTCGGAATAACCAGCAGAGCCTCATGCACTGATCTAAGTAATTGCCCAGGTGCATAAGGTGTTAATAACTCCTCGATGTGCTTTGGAGCAAGATTCTCAGGTTTACTACAAATGAAGACGGCGCTCAGACATTCTAGAAAAATGTTAATTATTCTTAAGCCAGTGTGTAGTCACCCTGCCTCACAGCTGTCTAACATGTGCTTGTTGAACCCTTAAAAGGCATCAATTTCATTTCCCTTTCTCATGAAGTCACCTCACCCCAACACAACGCAGCAGAGGGCTTGGATCTGCTCGATGGCGGGTCAAAGCCAGTTCCCTCCTGAACCCCAGTGTTGTCGGCTGAAGGCAGTCCGCTGTATTCACAGCGCTGTGTATCTGTGTATCCTCTCACTACAAACAGCAGGGCCCAAAATAACAGTTGTATACACAGCTGAGGATTAGATGTGTTCGCAAAGCGTTAATAAGCTGCACACGTAATCACTGTTAGTCAAACCAGCATGAGCACATTCACCAGTGAGCGGGCTGTGTGTCCAGAGGACCATCACTAACTTTATTATGGGATTAAAAGCACTTTGAAAGCTGCCGCCGCCATTCAAGGGGCGACTCTCGCTCCGACCAAAGCCAACACATCTGAGCAGAATCAAAGGAAGTGTTAGTGTATCGCTCTCTCTGTCTCGCTCTCTCATTTTTCTCGCTCTCATTCACTCTTTCATGCTCTCATGAGTGTTTGTCTGTGTATGTGTGTGTGCCGGGGGGTCTTGATTCTAACGGGTCCAGAGTTCCCTAGAGAGGATGCTGTGAAGACACGCTGTGTGGAGAGTGGCCACAGAAGGATATGACAATCAAGTTGCGCTTCTTCCCTCTAAACTGTGAGGCTCATTGGTGCTGCTGACGTTCACAAACTCTGAATAATTATACCGTGCGGCATAAATTATTGCACCCTCCTCTTTGTGTTTATGTTTGGGAGTTTAAATTTGCATTTCTTAAGATCTTTTTAATATTGTTAATAAAAGCCCTAATACGCACACACCGGCCACTTCCTTTTGCCTTCAGAACTGCCTTAAAGGTGCTGGAATCATTCCTCAGAGATTTTGGTCCATATTAACATGATGTTCAAGAAACCAGTCTGAGATGATCTGAGCCTTGTGACATCATGCTGGAAGCAGAAAGACGTGGTCAGCAGCAATACTCATGTAAGCTGCAGTATTTGAACAACGCTCAGCTGGCACTAAGGGGCCCAAAGTGAAAATATCCCACACACCGTTACATCACCGACAACAACCTGAACTGTTGGTGTAAGGTAGGATGAATCCATTCTTTGATGTTGTTTACACCAACTTCTGACCCCACCGCCTGAATGTCACAGCAGAAATTGAGACTCATCAGACCAGACAACGTTTTTCCAATATTCTGTTTTTTGGTGAATCTTGTGTGAATTGTAGATTCAGTTTCCTGCTGCCGTAGCCCATCTGCTTCAAGGTTCAACCTGTCGTGCAATCGGAGCTCTTCCTCTGCGTATCTCGGCTTTAACGAGCGGTTATTTGAGTTATATTCCCTTCCTGTTGGCTTGAAGCAGTCTGGCCATTCTCTTCTGACCCCTGACATCAACAAGGCATTTTCTCCCAGAAAAATGCAGATCACTGGATATTTTTTCTTTTTTGGACCATTCGCTGTAAACCCTAGAGATGGTTGTGTGGGAAAATCCCAGTAGATCAGCAGTTTCTGAAATACTCAGACCGGCCCGTCTGGCACCAACAATCATGTCACATTGAAAGTCACCTTTCTTCCTCATTCTGATTCTTGGTTTGAACTTCAGCAGATCGTCTTGATCATGTCTACATGCCTAAGCGCATTGAGTTGCTGCAATGTGATTGGCCGATTAGATATTTGCAATAACGCGTAGTTGAACAGGTGTACCTAATAAAGTGTCCAGTGAGTGAATCCGTATTCACTTTTTGAACTCATTTATCAGGAAAAGCTTTTGATTTAGTAAAGACTGGCACTGTAAAATGATCCTTTATGTCGTGATGGAAATTGTTATTTTATTCTATTCTATTCTTCAAATCTGTTTCTCTGCAGCAGGGGGTGATTGTTGCTGGGGGAGAGGAGTACCTGATTGAACCCCTTGTCTCACCAGATAACCAAACCAGGACAGAGAGCGGGGAGAGAGCAGAGGGGCGCCCCCATGTGGTTTACAAGCGGTCATCGCTCCGCCATCAGTACAAGGGCCAATCCTGCGGAGTCATTGGTGAGAGGAGAAATATTCCCGTCTTTTTAGTAGCCGTGTTAAGGTCTAGACTGGAGGAGTAAACATCCCCAGGCCAATCTGTGCACCGGCCAGCAGCAGAAGACTGTGGTTGTGTCTGCGTTCCCGGTTGTGATTAGGCGTGACTGAGTCTGTGTTACAGGGCGTTGCTGAAAAAGCACAAGTATGTTTGGAAAGCCATAATTTGACAAATATAAGAAAAGAAAGCTACTTTGTAATGCTGCACTTTAAATGTGCTCTACAATTATGCGAAGTGTGTCAAGTGTTTTGTCTAATTATCATTACTATTATTAATCTCTGGTCAAAATTATGGCAAAAAAAGCAAATGGAAAAATGAAAGAATCTGTTTCTGATACGCAACTGGATCAAGTGCTGCTGTGCAGTTCTTTCAACAGTGCGCTCTCAGAATGTAAGACTATGTGATCTGCCTCAGATGAAAAGCCAATGAAAGGGGCGTCGTGGTGGCAGCGGACCCTGAAGACGCCTCCTCATCACGTCGGCCGTGGCCAGCTGCCGCTGAAGCGCTCGGTCAGCCGGGAGCGCTACGTGGAGACGCTGGTAGTAGCCGATAAGGTGATGGTGGGTTATCACGGCCGACGGGACATCGAGCAATACATCCTGGCTGTTATGAATATTGTAAGTTTCACAACACACAACACTTTCCCGGTGACTCACGCAATACGGCAGCATTAAAAGCCTCATGCCAAGTTTCACTAAAACAACATGAAACGGAGAGGATGCAGCGAAGATGTTTGTTTTCCTGTAATTTAGCTTTTGTCAGCTTTCAGCAGCTATCCATCAGCCGGTCGTGGTTTGGTTCCTTGGCATCTTACAAAACAAAAGAAACAGCTTGGAGTCAACAAAGAAATGTTTCTGAACTGATTAAAGGCGAGCTGGAAAGAACAGAAATGCCTTCATTGACAGAAATAGGTTTCGGTGTTTCTCCGGGGCCGAGTCGGGCTTACGGGGACGCATTATTAATGTTTATAGAAAGAAAGAAAAACAAATGTGTTGCCTTTGCCTGATTTCTCCTAGAGGAGGCCGCATGCTTTAGTGAGTCAAGCTTCGGTTGCCTGCACTATTCCTGTCAATGAGGAGCTTTCTTACGTGCAGTTAATCATTTGAAAGCCATACGCACACGGGGATGCGTTCTTTAATACAGATATTGCTCTAAAAATAGTCTGATTTCCTTGATTATAGCTTAAAGTCGCTCAGCCTAATTCTGTGTGCCTTGGCTGTTGAGCGGTCAGGACTCGCTGCACAAATTATTCCAGACTTTCCAGGCTGATGATTTGAAAGGTCAGTGCTTAAGCCGCTATACATGGAGAACACATTAGTGCTTTGATTTAGCCTTTAATGAGCAGGCCTAGGTAGAAAATAAAGACACAAAAAAAGTATGGCTTTGGCCCATTTAGGTACAAAAATAAAGACCAATCATGTATTATATTCTGTTTATTCTGCTGTTTTCTGTGTTGACACTGTACAAACTGCATCAGTTATTTATATTCATTAAATGACATCTTGTGAGAAGTTTTGTCGTTAATCCGTTTTGGAGTTTTGGGCCTTTTTCCTGATATTGCTCTTGTCACGTCTCTTCTGTGTTGTGTATTTATGATCTAGTGTTGTTGCAGGTCTGCTGCATCCTCCTTCAAACTCATCCCCTCTCCAGTGCAATATGCTGCGATATGTTTTCCTCAAATCGTATCTTTAGGAAACCTGTTAAAGTAGAGTGCACACCACCATATGGATAAAATCTAGCTTTAAAAAAAAAGCACCTGTTTATGCAATCAGAACAGCGGGATCTGTGTTTGCATTTATCAAAGTCCCTGCTTTCTCTCATCTACTGTTTCTTTTTTTCATTTATCCATGCATCATATCTGGCAGGGAGAAATTACAGGAAACAAGTACCTACATTTCTTTCAACTACAAAACATAGGCTAATTGTTGTTACTGTACATGGCTTACTCTCGGGCATAGTCAAGCCCCCCCCCCCCCCCCCCCCGAGGGGCTGGTCTGAGCCAGGAAAAGACCTGCTTCGGTGTTCTCAGCTGTTCTTTCAGCCGTTTTTAAGACTGGTCTTTTCTTGTTTCCCTGGAGGTCAGGTTGCCAAACTGTTCCAGGATTCTAGCCTGGGGAATGCAGTCAACATTGTGGTGACACGGCTCATCCTGCTCATGGAAGACCAGGTACATAAATTACTGTAAATGCTGAGCGGCCCTCCGCTCTCCACTCTGTGCATGTCCTCTTTACCTCTCTGTCCACACTCCATCCTGACCAGAAACTACGAGCTCCCCATTTGTGTCAAATTATTGGCTCAAGTGTCTGCTTGAGGGTGACATGCTTAACTTAAGAAGGTGAACATGGAAGACACGGGAGCCTCTTTTTCATGCCGTACAGCACTAATGTTAGCATTTAGCTCGAAGCTCTGCCACTACTGTTTCTGCAGACTCCTTTTATATATATATACACAGTATGATGTGAGTGAGTGAGTGCAGGTCAGGAAAGATGCAGAGTTAGAGTCCACACCTGACCACAAGGCAGGAGTTCAGCTCATTAAAAAAAAGTGCATGACCTTACCAGCATAGCTCAGGAGATGACTGTGCCATCTGACTCTGTAGTAAATGACCTTATTAGCCTGCCATTAACAGCGTGCGGCGAGACTGTGCGGCCGGCTGCATTTTAATGTTAACCTTGTAGCACTTTGACAGATGAATCATTCTGAATTAAAGGGGAATTACAGTGTGGCTTTGGGGTTTCCTCTGTAGCTGTCTTATTAGGGAACATTTATGATTCATACTTTTCATATTGCCTCAAAATTAGACCCCATAATTTAGTGCCAGGATGTGTTCTTTATCTGACACAGTAATGAAGTCAATGTTAGGATCATTAGCGGTAGGCAAGTATTAGTGTTGTTATTCTTGCTCCACGGACCACTGAGGTCGGGGCAGGATTGAGAGTGTTCTGTGCAAGCGGCTCTGCTGCCGGGCTCCAGGTCTGAATAGGCAAGCTGCCCCTGGAAAGGAAAATGAGGACAGCAGTAGGGCCAGAAATGAGGGACTGTGGGATAAGACAATTACTAGTTATGTCACCACATGCATTCTTGGGTTACGAGTTCTCGCCAGCTGTGGCCAGCAGAGCACTCCCTCCGCGCTTCTACATATTTTTTACAGGATTGAGGGACTAACGTGCAATACTATGGTGGAGAAATGCCTAAATCACTGCAATACAGGAAGCCAGGGTTATTATAGCATTGCTGGGATATCGTGTATTTGTTGTTGATACTGGAATAGCTTCACGTTAAGTATCTTTGCTAATCCCTGAAACTGAATGATTTTGTGTTCAAACTGAGGAAGCGCTTCTGAGTCTGTGTTTCTGTTGTCAGCCCACACTAGAGATCAACCATCATGCAGGGAAGTCTTTAGACAGCTTCTGCAAGTGGCAGAAAACCATCCAGCACCGCAGCAGCTACGGGAACGCCATACCGGACAACGGCATTGCTCACCACGACACCGCTGTGCTTATGACCAGGTCAGAAACCCCCCCCTAAAAGAACCCTCGAGACCCTGATGCACATAAATAACTGCAATTAAGAACAAATTGTCAGTTGAAAACTGCCCGTTATGTACCAAAACAAAACTAAATGTAGTCTGTTTGCCTGCGCACATGAGAGTAAAAACTGTGTGTCCTCCAAGCTGGATTCTTTCATTCCCAGCCCATCTCCTCATAGTCTGTCATTAAGCCAAGTCCAGGAGAGCCGGGCTGTATTTTGTCCTGTTCGGGGTGACGAAAGCTCTGCACAGCTCAGCACCTGGACAGAAAATGTAAAAGAAATATATAAATGAGGGGAGAGAATTAAGGTTTTTAAAAAAATAAATAAATAAAGCACCAAGAAAAAACTGAGAGACACTCGGATAGGATGGGAAAGCAAGCACACATGTAAGCCAAGCAGCCTTGAACCTGTCAGCAGTAACGTCTATCACCTGTGTCTTACCTGGATCTTTAACTCCACCCCCTCCGCCGAGTTCACTGACTTGTCTGAATCTCACTGATGGATTTTAATGTGTTATTAAAGTTGTCAAGTGCTGATAGGCTTAATTTGATTTGTCCCTTGTGACTTGTTACAAGTATAGAGATTGTGGTCAGAGTGCGGGCAGTGTCACACTGAAGATCTCTGCCACTGCGCCCTCTGTTACCGATTGTCCTGCAGTAAAACACGGAGTCCAGTGGCGGAGGCATATTAAGTAGAAAAAAAAACACTGATGCTATTGACTCAGGAATGTGTAACAGTGAACAGCACAGCCATGGTTTGGTCAGAGTCATCTGAATGCAGTTGTGCTTGGGCAGAGCTGCCACAAATACTTTCCTATTCCGTGCAAAAAGAATGTGCTCTGAACCCGTGCTGCGGGAGGTTAACGCTTGGCGGGGGTGTGGGAGTGGGGGGGTGAAAACAGATAAATGTCACAACTTTTTTTTGAGCTGCGGTTTTGGTGGTGGCTTTGTGAGAACAGCTTGGTTTTACAGCAGCATTTATCAAGCGGGATGGAAGCTGTCCAGACAAGATGACACCACAGTGACCATCCGTGGTTTCCGGCTATTGTTCTTTTAAAACTTTATCCGTCTGCTGTCGCTACTGTCCGCTGTCCGCGTGTGCGTGCGAATGTGCTGCATGTCCAAGTGTGTCCGTATGCATCTTTAGGAATGGCCGGCGCTGATGATGCTTCTGTTTCTGTACGTTATTGTGCACCACCTGTCGAGCAACCTTGTTTATTTTTCCCTCCCGTCTTGCAGGTACGACATCTGCATCCAAAAAAACAAGCCCTGCGAAACTCTAGGTAACCTTCAATCCATATTTATACCCCCTGCTGATACCCCAGCTGACTCTTTCTCCTAGCCCCGACCAGCGCAGCTACATATTTTATCCCAACCATAACCCCAACAGTAACCCTACACCTTTTTCTATCCTTAACTCTAAAATCAGTTACTCATCCAAGAACCATTTTAAGGGTCCCACCCAGTGTGTTCTTACTTTCCAAAGATGCCTTCCTTTTGCAGACCAAAAAAACTCAAGCTGATCCTCACAGAGGCGACATAAACAAAACATGCACGCTTTTTCTTACGCACACAAGAAAATTTGATGCAAATTATATGTGACAGTGTAGTTTACAAGGTGCATTGCTACAGAATAGAGAGGTTTTATATTCATATACTCTGTTTGTGTGTGTGTGTGTGTGTGTGTGTGACAGGTCTGGCTCCAGTAGGAGGGATGTGTGAGCCAGAGAGGAGCTGCAGCATCAATGAGGACATCGGCCTGGGAACAGCCTTCACCATCGCCCATGAGATTGGACACACGTGAGTCTTTTTTTTTAATTTCGCGCACACTTCCAAGATTTAAAGATCTCATTTAATATAATCTCAGTTCATTTAAATGTGTAGCATCGTTTTTGTCACATACTTTTATTAGGCCCGAGCCTCCCGTAGGGGTAGGCGAGGAGCCTATTGTATTCGCAAGCGCGAAAACGAAAAAGGGTCAAAGTCGA
>JAVDPK010017459.1:21406-42097 GCA_034780415.1 Cichlasoma orientale | reverse complement strand
CCCTCCCATGATGCACTAAGTGTTTCATTTCATTCACCTCTTTTCACTCTGTTTATACTTTACTCTGAATTTAATCATTATCCCTCCCACTGTTGCCAAGTGCTCACTCATACGGGGTCGTTATTGTGGTTTTCTTTATAATTCTTTAGGGTCTTTATCTTACAATATAAAGTGCATTGATGCAGCTGTTGTTGTGATTTGATGCTATATAAATAAAACTGAATTGAACTCAATTCAGTTCAGTTCAGTTGGACTTGCTCACACTGTCATTAGATGTCTGCTAGATGTGCACGACACCATGTGGTGAGTTACTTAACATGTTGAACTTTACCCTTCCTCCTGGCTGAGTTACTTGGCAGCTCCAGAGTTTTTCGGGGGGCTAATTAGTGGTTTGAGATCCCAGCATAAAATATTCCAGATATAAGTGCAGATTGGATTAGAAGTAATTTTCCACAAAACAGGCACAGGTACAGTCACATGTTAATATTAAGTGCAAACTTAATAAATGAAATCCTTGTCTAGGGAATATATTTTCTTGGTGCTGCTGCCAGAGGAAAAGTCAACTAGTTACTTTCCCAGTAAAATTAGTTAGTTACATTAGTGGGCATACTGGAGGAAAACACCTTAAAACCTTAGAGCCTGGCCAGAACACAGGAACAGTTTCTAACTGCTTACCCAGCATGTGTTTCCAAATTAACCAATGGGCATTTTTGAGGTGGCGTGCATCTTTTCATGAATCAGGAAGAATACCACAGGCACAGTTTAGCACTGAAGAGTTTTAACTGTGTGGAAAGTCCTGGAAAGAGCTCCTGACCCTGAGGGCAGAAAAATATCCAATAAGCAGGCTCATTTTACAATAGGATAATGAGAGGAAATAGTTCTGTCAGTGTTTGATTCAGACTTCCTTCTCTTTATAAATGGTCTAATCTTGATATATGGGTAATTGGTTGGTTGAGTGAGTGCAGAGGTTTAGGCTGAGGCCAGTGGGCCCTGCAGCTCTCAGGTTTCTGCAGGAGATGGATGAATGATGTTCCTGTCCCTGAGCGTACGGATCCTTTGACCTGTGTGCCAAACAAACAGAACACTCAGCCATTCATAAAATAGGAAAAGAAACAATACTAATACTACACGGTTTGCAGTGCACTCAGGTGCAAATAGTAAGAACAAAAAAGATTTTTACATTTTACTCGTAAAATTTTGTAACTTCATGATTTTCCCTGACCTTTCTGCCATATTTTCCAACAATTAATCTTTATGAACAACCACTTCAGGCCATTCATGAAGTCACAGAGTTTTTAAGAGCTCTTTTTAGTTTGGTTCAGTCACAGAAACATTTCAGAAAAGCTCAAATTTGGGGTTAAAATAGAGGGTCTTCAGCATCCATCCACCTGACCTCCAGATGCACAATTAACCACACCAACCATCTGACTCTGGATCAGATGTAACGGCAAACCTCACAAATGTGCTTTTGGAAGAATGGTCAAAAATCCCCATAAAGGCACTCCTAAACCTGTTAGATATGCAAAGTGATTTTAACAATGACATCACTGATAGCCAGTAATAGCGCTCAAAGCATGTAAGCGATCTCTCCCTTGTTGCTAAAAACATCCATGAACCCAGAAATGACCCACAATGCAACACTGATTCATGTTATCACCTGCAGCCTGCTGCTCGTTTTGCCAGATCGGGTCACATCTATATAAGATGGGAAAAGATACTATGACACCAATTACTTTGCAAAGTCACACATTCAAATCTCAGGCTTTTTGAGACCAGACGTGACGAACAGGAGGCGACGTGTTGATACAGTAACAGCGTGTTGTATTCAGTGAAACTAGTGATTGAGATTATAAACTCATGAGGAAAGTTTTTACTGAGGGCAAAGATCAAGTGAGCTGAGAGGCTGTTTTTCCACAGAGCGTTGTACAACCACAGGAGCCACCCCCCCCCCCCCCGCCCTGAAAGAATGCAGATATAAGTCACTTCTGCGCTGGCTTTCCTTTTCAGATCTGGAAACTATGAAATCTTTTGGCTTGGTCTGAAGCCTAAGCTATTGGCTGACCTTACCTCGTTATTTGAAACTTATGGTCACACTGAATATGAGCACGTGTCATTGCAACACACAATACGAGCATAAATACAGAAAAAGCACAAAAACAGAGGGAAGAGCAGCGGTAAGCCTGCTTAACCTCTGACCACACCCAGCGGCGATGTGCGGGCTGCCTCCTGTATCCTCGCGTAATCGGCAGAATCAAAATGAGTTGTTTCTTGTTTTCTGGAGTTGAGTGATCCTATCAACTTTCCATAAGAAGCACACCTCAGAGGGTCATTTTGATCATGTGTTGGTGTTGGCACTGGAGGACGTCTCTGAAAGCAATTATTCACTCAGTGACTCAGTGCTGCATCACTGACGCTGCCCTCACTGCTGTTCTCTGAGACCAAAACTTCAATTACCACTCGAAGCCGTCTCGGTTTTACTGCGCTGCTTTACAATGTCTTTAAAAGCTGAGATTGAATTAAAAAGATGCCTTTGTGTGCCCACAAAATAACAGATCGCAGTGCAAATTAACACTGAACACAGACAAGGAAGCTGAATATTTGACCTGGAGAGGAAGATGGAGCCCTGAAAAAAGCTACTGAGGTGCAATGCTAAAGAAAAGGGAAAAGAGAAATGAAAGCTTCCTGCCCATGCTGCGGGGCTGCAGGTCTGGTGTGAAGCCAGCCTGGCTCGGTCTCTGTTTTTCTCTCTGCTCTCTCCAGGCTGCAGCAGGGTTTCTCCTCACCAGAGGTAACGATGGCCTCATTTCTGGCCGAGATTTGGAAGGAACAGGAAATTCTATGGCTGTCCTCTGAGAGGTGGTTATATTACTGGGACACCACTAATAAAGGCTGGTGCCGGCCTGGGATTCTGCTTCTTGCTCTCTCCCTTTTCTTTCCTTCCCCTCTGAAGTCTCTTGCTCCAGCTCTCCCTTTCTTTTAGACATGGCTGCAGTATTTAGGGCTCATCAGAAAGCACATCCATCTGCAACAGAGAACACAACAAAATAAATAGGTCTTTGTCTGTTTGCTCAAAGTCGCTGGCTGCTACTTATGTGCTATGATTGCACCCCCCCCCACCCACACCCACACACACACACCCCACAGCTGTTCTGTATAAATCACAACAGTCACACTGCAGATTGTTCACTTCCCAAGCCTGTGATGAAGCTGCCAGACACACTCTGGCACAGTCTGCTGCTGAGGCCTCACACAGTGTTAATACCCACACAGTCCATCTACCTCCTCCCAACTTCTTCCTGCTCAGCCAAAACATGAAGTCTGCCAGATAAAGCTACTCCCCCCATCTCATTTAAAGTAGTGCTCCATCCATCCATCCATCCATCCATCCATCCATCCATCCATCCATCCATCCATCCATCCATCCATCCATCCATCCATCTTCTTCTGCCTATCCGATTCCGGGTTCCTGGGGTGGGGGGAATGGAACCCATCCCAGCTGTCATAGGGTGCATCCTGGACAGGTCACTGGTCTGTCACAGGACGTGCTATTGTTTCTGCATTTTAAATAGCTGATGCTTTAGTTAGTTAGAGAACTGTCTGCCTAAAAAAAAAAACAATGTTTGAATTGATATATTTTTAATTTGGATGCATTTGATTTATTTATATTTATTCCTGCACAAAAAAAAAAGACAGAAAATGATTCTATGTGTGCCAGCAAAATGCAGCTCTGTGTGTCATCTTAGCACCGCATCCCTTCAATATATGCATTTGTATCTATCCTGTATTAATATACTGTATGTCTACTATATCTCTGTCACGGCTGTCACCAGCGCTCACCACGATGGTCTGTCTGAAACGTGCTTCTAGCCCCAGTTCCACCCCTGCTCCCGCATCTTCTTCTCCACGGTCCTCCTCCAAGTCTCCTTTGGTCTGCCCCTATTTCGCCGGCCATCTACACTGTTTTACTCTTAAACTGCAGCTCCTCTGATAGCTGCTCCAAAAGCCAGTCAAACTCCATAGACTCCCATGCTAAAAGCCTTAAAAAGCATATTTACATTACTTAACCGGCTTTGTTAAGTTCATACTTGTTGATAAAGGTTTCCAGTTTACACATAAATCTGGTCTAAAGTCAGCTTGTAGAACTTCTTTCCTTCCTAAAGTACTTGGTACAATCAGGCCCCGTTTACACGACACTGTTTCAAAATGAAAACGGCGTCGTTTTGTTGTTTCGGCCTCCCGTTTCCACGAGAACGGAGTGAAAACGATGCGTTTTCAAAACAGGGTCCAGACTGGAGCGCTTCAGAAACACACCGGGTTTCGTTGTCATGTAAACGGTTGAAGCTGGGGTCTTTTGGAAACGGGGGTCCTCGCACATGCACACTATGGTTGCGACTGCCACAGTTTTTTGCGCATGCGCTAATAACAACACTAAGAACAACACTCGTTTTTGCCGTTTTATTATTGAGTGTTGTGTCACATTTGTGTTGTGTCACACTGGCCATTTTGTAAATAATGAATAAATCTTTGCGGCACTAATTCCCTCCACTGATGCGCGTGTTGTGTAAACAATCTTTGCAAAAAACACCGCCACCTTGTGGCCTGGCACTGGCAACTACATCGTTTTCATCGTTTCAAGCGTTCCCGTGTAAACGCAGAGCGTTTCTGAAACGTCTCCGTGTAGACGGGAGGCTGAAACGCATCAAAACGTGTAAACGGGGCCTCAGTTCTGTTCTGTTGAGGCATTAAATGGAAAATAACTCTTTTCAATTAGTGCAAAAATCAGTTAGCTAGGACAAGGTCACAAAGGTCATTCAGTCCAGCTGATCCTTGAAGGGCTGATGGATCATCACTTAAAGCAGCAGATTACTTCTGGGAGGCTTAGTATGCAAATGTGTCTTGAAGGGAACGTTCTCTGTGGAACCTTCAGTAACTTCAAGAAAGAACTGCTGGTGACCTGTCAACTCTGAGGCGAGTGATTGAAGTGATGAGCAGTGAGAGCGCAGGACGCCACTGACTGACAGATGACATCAGATTGTTACCTTTGGTACCATTTTATAATAATTTGGTAATTACGTGCTGCGCGGATGCACTTTAAGACTCACTGCAGAGACGTCTTGAAATCATTCGTTTCCTCGTCTGATCAGTTGCGCGCTTTGCTCACTGGGCCCGTTTTGAAACCCTAATTTTAAGTCCCACACACATAAAAAGATCAGTTGTCCTCCTGCCTGATTCAAGACGTCACATTGGAAGGTTTAAATTTTGCACTTGTACAGGAGGGCTTGATATATTTAAATAAATGAATAATAATTTGTTATTTTAAAATGATTTTTGGCTCTTGTGTTTGCGGGAGGACAAACACGGGAGCCGGTCAGGAATGGCGTCTGCATTGCGCGGCCGTGGGACACGACCTGAGGAGGAGACCGCCTTTGCTACCTTGACAGCAAAGACTAAGCAATAGCTGTTACCACAAAAGATTTGAAACCAATCATAGTCACACTAAAACTTGATGTTTGCCAAACAACAAAGATGTTTATGATGCAGTCTTTCTCTGTTGGTGTCGGCGGCGTATCAAACTGACTGCTGTTCTCTGTGCAGTTCATGTTGGACGCCGGCTGCTGCCTGTTGTCTTCATGATGTTTCTGTGCAGTCCTGACACAATCGCGTACCATTTCACAGATGTATTGAGATGTTGCCAGGTAACTATTCTGATATGTCTCATCTGTTAAAAATGGTAAAAAAAAAAAAAAAAGATATGCCAATGTAGCGCGCACATACTGTCCAAAGGAGCGTGCCGATCGGTGTTTTTAGGTCACATTGTGCAAGATTAAAGACAAAGCTTGACACAGAAGGAAGCTGACTGCTGTGAGATCACGTTCAAGATCCCACACTCCATTTTGGGTATGGAGCATTGTTATAGAATGAGTCATTTAGCAAGGTCTAACCCCCGCTAACATGGTTCTCATTACCCTCACCATAGCCTTGAGAGTGCTGCCATACACCCCCTCCCCTTTGGCAGCACACACACTCGCAGCAGAGTGTGCTGCAGTGTGGATATTTATACCCAGGTCTGTGTTTCCCATTAGGACGGCTCTGCCTCTCCTCCGCCACACAGAGCTGACTGGAGCAGAGGGAGCTCTGGGTTCAATCACCTCGCAGACGGTCCCCGCAGTCCCAGCACTTGTTGTGAAAGAAGGGAAATCCTTAATAGCATTTATGCAATAACAAGGATCTCTGTGTGCTGTAAAGGATAAAACTGTTGGCACTTCATTTTCACTGACTGCACAGAACCTACCGCTGCGTATTCATGGTGATCAAATGTGATTTAGAAAAGGTTTAAAAGGTTATTGTGGGAATTGTAAACTGCTTTAGATCATTTTCACTTTGCAAAACTTTTATTGCAAAGATCAAAATGGGCTCATTCATATTTTAGCTTTAAAAACAAAATACTATCCATGCAGCATTTCTCAGACTGCACTGTCCTGTATATGCAGCCAAAACCCTGCATTCATGTACATTAAGAAAGCAGGTAAGTAAAATGACTGCATTGGTTTATCTTCTTTTAAAAGATAAGTGGACTGCTTCTTATATGGCCTTTCCTACTCGAGCACTCTACACAACACGTTTGCATTCATACAAGCACGTTTCCCTTCATCTAAGTGCTTTCTATCTAACAATCACACTCCAATAAATACACCAGGAGCAACTTGGGGTTCAATATCTTGCCTGAGGACACTTTGGCATGCAGACTATAGCAGCCAGGAATTGAACCACCAACCTTCTACTCAGTAGATGATCCGCTCTTCCTCCTGAGCCACAGCCACAAAGTGTGCGGCACATATAGAACGGAAAATGTAAATGTGAACTGATGCAATCAGTCAGTCTCTGGACTGATATGAATTGAAGATTGTCTAAATGTACTGTATCAGTAACTAATGTTTAAACAGCACTGGGATCCATGTAAGCTCCATTCATGGGAAGAGTTGTGCACAGCCCACGAGCCAGTGTAGCTCACATGGTATAAACCATTACATATGCTACACGCTAAATAGCTGAAGACTCACATCAGCACACATAAAAACTGAGAATACACTGAACATTACAAACACTGAGTAAACGATCACTTAGCTCGAGGTCGTTTTATGAGTTCTGAGTCCAAAGGCGTGTCTCCACAGGTGGCAACATGGTGACCAGAAACCATAGAAGGTCAAACAGGTGACTGCAAGCGATGACGGGAACAATAACCACTGGCCACGCAAAGTTCAACTAATCAGGCCTGGAATGTTGGGAATGACCAAAGTGATGATGAATGACAAGCGAATGGCTTCCTGTACCGACACTCCTTAAAACTCACAGTTTAGTGAACTGGAGAAAATCAGTTAAATGGACATTACAGATTTTCCCATTTAGGTTCAAGAAATCAGAATTAAAATCTACACATCATCTTCTTACCGGATGGTCGAGATCGTCAAAATGTTCAGCCAATACATCCATAACACATACACACATCCAGCTTTGGCAGGACCACTACAGTCAAAAGAAGAAGTTATTTTCACCTGCTGTAATTTATATCTGGCAGCTCTGTCCTGGACCTCTGCACCCGTCCCTGCTCAGGTTTGGAAAGCACTTGTTTTAGCTCCCTGGAGGCCACTTGCTCTTCATCATCTCCAACATGTGTGGACAGCAAATATCAACTTCTCTGCCAAACTGACCCAACCTTCATATTGATCATCAGCACTGGTGATGAGAGTTGGGTTGGCAGCTACAGCCCAGGATGAGCAGACTTCAGTGGTCCAAGCCTGATCAGGTTAATGCTGCTGCTGTGTTTTCCCATCATTCACAGGGTTGTACATTCTGACCCCAGGGTTCTACTGTCAGTGCAGACTTGTGACATACTGTGATGCCTGAGTGACAACATTCAGCTCAAAGACAGGAGCGTTACTGTAGCACCCACAGAGATCAGGTGATCCTCCAAATTTAAATCGGGTATAGTTTTAGATTTTTGAATTGTCCCATCAAGTATCGTGTTAAACAGTCATATTTCTTTGCATAAATCATTACAGTCAAAATGGCTGAGCGAATTGTTATACACTACTCACAAAAAAGACACATCAGATCTCACCTGCTGGGTATCTGCACTGATACGACCTGAGGAATGTGTTAGGAATGAAAGTGATGGAAATGAAAATGTTCAACCTACAGAGGTCGGAATTCAAAGGCACCCCAAAAATCAAAGTGATGCAAATGATGCAGCAGGTTAGTCCATTTTGACAAAATTTTATTGCAGCAACTCAAAATGGTACTCAGTAGTTTGTATGGCCCCCACGTGCTCGTATGCATGCCTGACAACATTGGGGCTCCTAATGAGACGATGGTGTTCTGGGATCTCCTCCCAGATCTGAACCAGGGCATCACTGAGCTCCTGGACAGTCTGAGGTGCAACCTTGCAGCGTCAGGTTGAAACATGATGTCTCAGAGGTGGTCTATTGGATTTGGGTCAGGCGAGCATGGTGGTGGGCGGGTGGGGCTGGTGGGCGGATGGGGAGGGCAGTCAATGGTATCAGTTCCTTCATCCTGCAGGAACTGCCTGCACACTCTCACCACATGAGGCCGGGCATTGTCGTGCACCAGGACCTGTAAACCTTGCCTGGAAGGAGAGTCAAACCTGATCACCAGGGCTGAACTCTGGTACTCTGCTCGACGGTCGTGGAGCTTCTTTTTTTGTCTGTACAGTTGACAACTTTTCACATGCAAGCTCACCTGCAGCATAAAGACGCTGTCTAAACTCATTCACATAATGGAGGAGGTTTATAGATGGAGCAGCTTCTGTCAAACCTGCTTGCAATACTGCAAGTTTATGTAGTATTTGGAAGAAAAGCCTTTGCAGTCAGTGACTGTCTGACGTCTCAAGCACGTAAACATCACCGAATGCTCTGCCAGGGCTTCAGCTGCTGCTTGTTTGTGGGTCTTTCTGCACTACGTTTTGTACTTCATAATTGAAAAGCATGCTTTGTCAGTTTGAGATCAGGTGACTGACTTGGCCATCGAAGATCTTTCTTTGACTTGTTTTTGCAGGATGATTTGGCCCATTGTCCATTTGCAGTATGAAGTGCTAAGCAGAGAGTGCATTTCACAATTCATCCTCCTACTTCCATCAGCAGTCACATAATCAATAAACAATAGTGACTCAGTTCCACTTACATGCCTCCACCATGTTAGATAGTGCAGAACGCGTCAGGCCTTTTTCTAGTTAATGCTGGTTTCATCTGTCCAAAGTGTTGTTTTCAGAGCTGTGCAGGCATCTGTTTTCTAATCGGTCCTGTTTGCTCTTGAGTCCCTGTCCTTGTTGTAAATCCTCTGTAGTTCCATTCATGAAGGCGGCTCTTGATTGCAGACACTGGCGATGATATTCCTACCTCCTCAAGAGTGCCTTTGATTTGGTTGGATGCTGTGACACAGATTTTCACAACCATGGAAATAATTCTGTCATCGTGCACTTCAGTTGTGTTTAGTTTTTCAGGCCTTTTGGTGTTGCTGAGCTGGTCTGTGTATTCCTGCTTTTTAAGATTGTTGATGTGGCCACTCTGAAAGTTTTCTATGGAAGCTTGTTTCTGCCACTAAAAAAAAAAAAAAAAAAAAATCGCCGTTTCGAGTTACTTTCTCGAAATTTCAACTTTTCGTGTTAATAAGTCGAAATTTTGGCTTAGTGCCTCCAATCAGGAAGCTCCGAGAAAGAGGTCATTTCCTTGTTACCCGGAAACAGATGCTGCCAGCGCATGCACTCTCAAAATGGGGTGGCGACAGTATCAGCGAGCGAGCAGCTTCTAGCAAACGGGAACAAATTGTCAGCATGTTTTTGACTGTCAACGGTCAAAGTGTCTTCTACCAACTTCATGGAGTAAGAGTTCTGTGTCTTTAAAAAGAACATGCTAGAGCTTCCAGTGTGGATTCAACGCAACAACTTTAGATCCTTCATTTGCTGAAAGACATTGTGGGAAATGTGGGACAGCTAAGGTGAAAGTGGAAAAAGGTACAAAGAAAGAGAAAAATGAGTGTGACACATGCCAGGTGTTTTAAAGGTATCATTAGAAAACTCTGAAAATAAGAAGTAAGGGTTCAAATATATACAAAGTCTTTATGAGGTCAGATACGAGCACCAGTTGATCTGAAGCAGTAAAACCGCGAGGCTCTTCCGTTCCTCGTGGTGATAGTTTCTCTCTCCCTCTGTTACTCTAAAAGGCATCAAACTGAAGGCCTTTCTTCTCCCTGCAGCTCTTATCTGCAGCTCTTTAAGGAACAGTCAGGGTTGAAAAACAGACGGCTTCCATTAAGAAATTTCATGCTTGCATAGTTTCATTCAGCTGAGCCTCAAACACAAAGAACGGGGAGGGAGAAAAAAATGAATTTGATCGGTTTCTTCTCTTAAGCTTTCTTTTGAGGAGCAGCGATGGCTCTGTGGCTCCCAGCAGCTGAAGGTTAAATAACCCTGACTCTTTATTTAATATCCAACTGTATATGCAGTCAGTTTTACTGCTATACCTTTAAAGAAGAAAACTTTTAAATTGTGCACACAAATATTGGTTCCAGAATGCTCACACTGCTCGGTGGAGTTAAAATGAATCCATTAAGGGACGGCAGTAATGTGGATGTTTATGCAATATTTAAATAAACTAAATACACTGACCTAGATGAGCAGCAGGCCTGTTCTGAATCACCCTGTAAATAAGAAAATAAAGTTTTATAAAGAATCCACTGGACAAGGACTGTTACTGAACGGTTTACTACAAGCCACATTCCCACATTCATAAAGTGCCTCTAAGTATCACGTACACGCTCGCACTCTGAGGGAGGAGTCAGGGGCAGTTTGGGGTTCAGCATCGTGCCCAGTGACACTTTGACATGCAGACCGGAGGAGCTCGCGATTCAAAGAAAAGGAGAGAAAAAAATAGAAGAAGAGGCAGGCAGAGGAAAAAGCAGGTCGACAACATCACAGAATGGACCTGAGAGACTTTTGCAGAAACTCAGGCAATAGCACATAACAGTCAGAGGTGGGAAAAGTGGTGTCCGTGTGAACACACTGCCCCATGACCACACACAGGGGCCAGTGAGGTCATTTCTGGCACTGAGTGTGGAAACATTTAAACTTGATTACTGTCCAGCCCTGGCAGGTCTGAAATCAGCATTGTAGAGAAGTCATTTAGTCTCTTCTGCTCAATGCTACAGTCTTTTGTCTTTTGGGAATTATATACAAACTACATCCATGTGAACAACGATGGGCAAATCTGCTTTTATAGCAACAGTTCAGGTACGTCTGCTTCTACAGCCCACAGCCAGCATTAGCTAAACCAGCTGGTACCAGTTAAACGTTGTAAAACCTCTCAAAGGTTGAATGTGTTTCTGTGGTGCTTAGTTTGGGCTTTTCTTTCACTGGAAAATCATAAAACATCACAAAACGTTGATATTATATACAGGAATAGAGCAGAGATCACAGTACTCATATCATGCCACAAACCATATTGCTATGGCTCGCTGTGTGGTGTTGAGGCTCTGCAGGTCTTTCTGTTTTGTTGCATCTCCTTGTGGATGTTTTGTGTCTCTCCATGTTTGCTTGAATCATGCTTGAGTCTTTGGGTAGTTTGGGGCATTTTTTTGCATTTGTTTAATTTGCAGAGTTTAACTGTAAAACATTCAGTCTTACAAAATATATATGAATGCGTCAGTAATGCGAAACCAGTTATTTACAAATACCCATTTTAACCGTCTGTAAGGAGCAGTGTGTAAATAATTAAAATATAAGTACATTGTACATCCATTTTTATTCAAAGCAACCCTCTGAGCTCCTGCTACATCTACTTACTCACATCACAGTAAAATGAATTACTTAATTAATGAATTAAAGATCGTGCTGTGACTTTTACTGTATCTGAACACTTCGTGCGCCCCTGAATAACACTGTCACTGCAGGGAATTTCTTTTCAAAGTTTTCATGGGTGGTTAAGTTAGTGCAGCCTGACTGCAGACATGTGACAGATTATGCAGCCCAGCAAGTTGATTTTCATTCCACATTATCAGTGAACCGAATCCTCTGGCTGCCAAGGTGAAATAAAGAAACACTCTGCTGCACTTAGGACAAAGCTGGGAGTGCAATACAACAATATTTTGATTGAGGAGGATATTAGTGTTTGAATACCATGTTCAGCTTTTGTGTAACTTTTTAAATATAACCTCTATGATTTAGTCTCTGGCTGAACAAGGCATCAGCAGACATGGAACGCTGCGCACACACAGACAGACTCAGACAGGGGAGTCTGTTGGGGAATG
The DNA here is from genome assembly GCA_034780415.1 of Cichlasoma orientale. Taxonomy (NCBI): domain Eukaryota; kingdom Metazoa; phylum Chordata; class Actinopteri; order Cichliformes; family Cichlidae; genus Cichlasoma; species Cichlasoma orientale. The sequence continues at coordinate 29,779 of JAVDPK010017459.1, read as the reverse complement.
ACAAGCGCTTCCTTTTCCCCTCCGTTTAGCATGTCTAGTGGCAGTGTGTACTCAGGTGAACAGAGAAACATGTGGCAGAAGTAGTACATCTTTCTGGGAAGAACAACGCTTCCCAAGATGGCCTGAGGGAGATAAAACTCACAAAACTGGTACGACTGCATGAAAATGTGGCTACTCGAGGTGGACGTGACACAGCCAATTAGCTTTTTCCGCACAAAGTGCACCCTGCAGTGATGCTCATCGAAGCAGGCTGAAGATATCAGGCAGGTCTCGAATGGTGGGGGCACAGAGGCATAATATGATCAATTTATCTCCGTTACCAGGTTATATACCGCAGCCTTTCAAGGTATCTGTAATTAAACTACCCCTTAAAAAGCCTTTACTTGATCAAGCTAATTACAGGCTGATTTCCAAACAGCTGGGTGATCATTAGCAGAGCAATGATCTATTTGAAGTTTCAGAATATATCATAATACCAAAACAGCAGCAGTGAAGGTAAGAAATGACCTTTTTATGACCTCTGACAGTGCTCTCTGTGCTTGTCCTGTCAGACAACAATGCTAATCATAACATTCTAATAAACTGTTGATATTATAGGAAATGCTGATGATTTAAATCACATCTATCTGATAGATTCCAATTTGTTCCAGTTCTGTGCTGGGACCAACACTTTTTACATTATGCAATATTATTAAAATAACACAGATGATGCAGATGATACCCAGTTATATTTATCTATCAAGCCAGATGACACACATCGATTAGTTAAACTGCAGGAATGTCTTAAAGACATAAATGCCTTGATGACCTCTAATTTCCTGCTTCTAAATTCAGATCAAACCGAGATTGAGATTCGGCCCTAAAATCTTACAGATATGGTGTCTAAGCAGACGCTTCCTGTAGATGGCTTTATTTTGGCCTCGTATCAGTGTGAACCTTGGAGTTATTGTTGACCAGAATATTTCCTTCAATGCACATATTAAACAAATATGTAGGACTGCTTTTTTCATTTGCATGATATCTCTAACATTAGGAACATCTTGTCTCAGACTGATGTTGAAAAGCTAGTTAATAAATTTGATACATTTAATACATTTATGACTTCATGGCTGGACTATTGTAATTCATTACAATAGTCATTAAAAGCTCCCTGAAAAGCCATCAGCTGATCCAAAATGCTGCAGCTAGAGTACTGACAGGAACTAGAAAGAGAGAGCAGATTTCTCCCATATTGGCTTCTCTTCATTGGCTCCCTGTTAAATCTAGAATTGAATCTAAAATTCTACTTCTTGAACAATCAAGCCCCTTCATTTCTTAAAGACCTCATAGTTGCACATTATCCCAACACTTGCTCTCAGACTGCTGGATTACTTGTGGTTTCCAGGATACTTCAGAGTAGAATGGGAAGCAGAGCCTTCAGCTTTCAGGCCCCTCTTCTGTGGAACCAGCTCTGATTTTAGATTTGGGAGACAGACACCCTCTCTATTTTCAAGTTTAGGCTTAAGACTTTCCTTTTTGATCAAGTTTATAGTTGGGGCTGGATCAGGTGACCCTGAACCCTCCATTAGTTTTGCTTCTATAAACCTAGGCTGGAACTTCATGTGATGCACTGAGTGTTTCTTCTTCCACTCACCTTGTGTGTTTATATAGCACTGTAGTACAGTTGTCCCTCGCTTATATCATGGTTCACTTATTGCGGCTTCACTGTATCACTTTTTATTTAAATATATCTAATTCTGTATCGCGGAGTTTTCGCTATATTGCGGGATTTTGCAGGTATTTCATGAATGCCGTACTGTACACATTGGAGATGCAGTACTGTATGCCACTACCACTTGCGCAAGTTTGCCGATATGAAGTGTTAATAAGAGTGTGGGAAAGGTTAATACGAGAGTGGGACTGTGGGAAGAGTTTATAAAGCCTTAAAATATATATAAATAATAAAATTAATTACGATCTTCACCTATCACAGAGGTTTCTGGAACGTAACCCGCACAATAGGTGAGGGATCACTGTATGCCATTAAATTTTTGTCTTCTCCCTCCTTTAGTCATTTAGTCTCTATTGACCTAACTTGTGGTCTATTTTTCTATTTTCTTTCTCCTAAAAGATCCATGAGTACATCAGGAAGATGGCCACAAATGATCGTGTGCTTAGTGAATACCTCAGGCAGCAGAAACCTGTGAAAGAAGAGGAGACTGAACAGGAACCATCATGGAAGGACAGGCCTCTGCACGGCATGTATCAGATAGAAGCAGACAGAAGAAGTGGCTGATGCAGAAAAATCCTACCAATGGCTGGACAAAGCTGGGCTGACAGACAGCACAGAAGCACTGATCATGGCAGCACAGGAACAAGCTCTAAGCACAGGAGCAATAGAGGCTGGGGTCTACCACACCAGGCAACGCCCCAGGTGCAGGCTGTGCAGAGATGCCCCTGAGACAATCCAGAACATAACAGCAGGGTGCAAGACGCTAGCAGGCAGGGCATACATGTAACACCATAACCAAGTGGCCAGCATAGTATACAGGAACATCTGTGCCGAGTATGACCTGGAAGTCCCGAGGTCAAAATGGACATAGTGGTGGTGGACAAGCAGAGGAAGAAAGCTGCAGTGATAGATGTTGCAATAGCAAGCGATGGCAACATCAAGAAGAAGGAATGTGAGAAGCTCGATAAATACCAAGGGCTGAGAGAAGAGCTAGAGAGGATGTAGAAGGTGATGGCAACAGTGGTCCCTGTGGTAATCCGGGAGATTCCAGGAATGCCATCCGAGATCTCTGTCCAGAAGAGCACAGTCCCAGGAACAGCTAAGATACTGCAGAGGACCCTCAAGCTCCCAGGCCTCTGGTAGAGGGCAAGTGGGGATTTTTTTTTTTAAATACTATATTCACTCCCTGATTTCAGTTTTCTATTTTACTGATCACGTGCTTCCCTTAGAAGCTATGAATCTATTAACTTGGTACAGAAGAAGATAAGGAGGTGGCTCATATTTGCTGTGCTGAAGTTCTTTAAACTTGGTTGTGGGGCGACCAATAATAGAAGATTATCTGATATGATATTGAAGCTGCTGTAGGTCATGGTAGGCTTTATAAAGACTACCAAAAAGGAAAGTAAATAACACTAATCATCTCGTTACAATGTAATGTTCTGCTTTGAAATGGATGTTTCTTTGATATGTACCCCCACGGTGACATAGGTTGACACACTATAAAATGTATCCAAGACAGGATTTAAGGAACAGAACAAAAAGGCTAAAACTTTGACCGTATCTTCAAACTTCCCAGATCTCAATCCGATCAAGGATCCACAGGATACTTCAGAAGAAGCTCGAACCATGGTCCTAGTGGACAACCCAGGTCCACACAGGGGTATATAATAATGTATCATCTTAACATTCACCAGGCTAACAGTGAACCGTCTAGGGTTAGGAGGAGATTTGCATTTTCACCTATTGGGAACAATCAAATGGAAGAGCTTTTAAGAGGAAAACTGCAATACCCAAGTCAGTGTAGGAGTCTTCATGCGGAATGTGACATCTAGTTTCTGAATATTTACCTTTTTAGGATGTTGCTAAAACAAAATCCAACCCTAACCCTAGATGGGTTTGCAGTTGAACAGGTGGATATTAAGAGGTTAAAAAAAATTAAATAAAAAATAAACAACGGGAAAATTGCTATGGATGCATAAAGGAAGCTTGAGTGTCCCCTTACAGCTACATCTACCTATGGTGTCACAAACTGACTTATAGAAATACCCCATAATTTCCAAAAAACAAGGGAAATTGCAGAACTGTTGAGATCATGTTTCACTAATGAGAAAACATTTTTGTTTTAAGGAAAATAAGTGTTGAAAGGCTGAAACTGAGGCGAACAGCTGGGCCTGCAGTATGCTGTGCTGATGGTAATAAAGTTTCTTTCCTGTAACAAGAGTCAGAACACTGAAGACCCTGCTTGATTTTATCTTCAGGTGCCTTCAGCAGCGTGACACATTTAAAACAATATACTGTACATTTACACGAATATCATACAGTGGAACCAGATGTGAGCACAGCAGGATATTGAGGCCCTGACTCAACCACACCTTTAGTTAGAAACTGTCTGGAGACTGAACATTCCTTCCTCTCTGCATTTCCCCCTAACCTCTTTCTCCTGCTGTCCTTGTTAAAGTCCGTGAGGGAGATGAAATTCACAAGCAACACAATGTATATTAAGACTGACTCACCATGAGAAACACATTGACTTTTCAGTGTGACGGTGTCAAAAATATGTTCCACTTTCCCAGCAAGAAGGGCAGTCTTCACAGTTGCCATATGCATATGACAGTCCATGCCAGAAGTGTAAGGAGCCACGCAGTGGTGGATGTAAAAGCTGTGTAACTGATCAAAAGGGGAGGCAGCGCAGTGTGATGAGCAGTCTGGAACAATGACTCTGGCAGCTGACCCGTGAGCACGGCTGGCACACCGCTGCCAGAGGGTCTCACAGGGATTAGGCTCCGTTCTAGCATTGCAGGAGATGACTTAGAAAAATGACTGTGAAGCCCTTCAAAGATACACAGATTGGTTTTGTTTTTCATATTCCTTCCATCCATCCATCTTCTTAACTGCTCATCTAATTCAGGGTTTTGGGGGGCTGATATTCATCCCAGCTGTCTTAGGGAGAGGTGGGGGCACGCCCTGGACAGGTCACCAGTCTACTTATGTTCCTTTTCCTTAAAGCTAACGGGCCTGTGAGTTTCTGTCTTATTGCTTGTGAGATCACAAGCTTTCCATGTGCACCAGTAGGTTCAGTATAGATAAACTATCCACTGGTATCAGTTACTTGGGTACTTGTACTTTCATGAAAAAAATACTGTGCTTTCGATTCCTACAGTTTGTGGAAACACTTGAATGAACTCCATGTGGTGATTACTCAGATTAGCGCAGCCTTTTATCAAATGGGAAACAGCTCTGTATTCAGGTGAAAGCTGAGGTAGCCGAGTATTTCATTACATGTTTCTTTAAATTTAATAAAAAAAAAATAGAAATTACATAAATTGAATTTATAGGGAAAAAAACATTGCTGTAGTGGTTTTTATCTAATGAGCAAAAGATCCCTGGCTCATCCCTGAGAGGAGGCACAAATCTTAGAAAGGTCATGATGTAAAAAAAAATCTGCCAAATCAAATGTGCAGCTGCACGCTCTGCAAATACGGCTGGAAGGAGCTTCTATAGAAAAAACATGGCTACATTTAATTAACAGCTATGTTTTAGTTAATAGCTAAATCTAGGTCCATTATGACCAGATATTACACATTAAAACATTCATACCAACAATTCAACAATATTGTGAAGACCACAGGAATACATTTTATACCATTAGTTATCTTAGCAGCTAATGTTGGTATGTTAGTAAAACTTTGAATGCATTAATATTATTTCCAGGCTAGTTCAATTTATGACTTTATATGAAGTGCCTGTGGATCTTGGAGCTGGGGAGACTGTTGTGAATAAATAAAGGGAGCGTGAGGTGAACTTCTCATCCTCGTTTGGCTTTTAGGCACAATCGATCACACTGTCTTTAAACTGCTCATGCATGCATAAAGATATTCTGGTTGCTGTGATTTTTTCCTACAGCACTGAAGTGATCCCTTCCACACACGGCTTCACTCGAAAAGGACAGCTCGTCCTCTGTAAAGCACAAACCTTCAGCCAGAGTTAATATTCAAAGTTTAGCAGTATGTCAAATCAGGAGGACAGAGAAGCTCCTGTTTATGCTGCAGGCCCTCTGCAGCCCGTCCGCGGGGAGCGGTGTACTCAACGGATCGCAGAAGTAAAAATACACATTTCAATTTGGCATATTAGCTGCAGTTGCATCTTTACAGAGTGAGTTGTGACTCCTATTTAGACTTAAGAGCTAGCACTCTAGCTAAAATGAACTCCAAGCTACTTGACAGGCTACAGGCTAGCTTCTCCCTCACAAAATGATGCCATCTCTTCCTTAACTGAACCGTTTATCAGCCTGGAAAAGCCCTGTACTCAGATAAAAACAGAGCTGTCTGTGTTTAGAGTGTTTTATGCATCTTCAAACTGATATTTTAGAAGGACTGTTGTAATTCACAGATAATTCACAGTCCTTGTGGAACAATGGCAGTGCCCCAAAAATATCACAAGACTCTTTCAAAGCCTGTATGGGTGGAAATTCTGAAGACTGGTAACATTTTCAAGGCAAATATGTAATTCTAGAATTGTTTAAGATAGCTGAAGAAGAATAAATGTTTTTTTTTTTTTTTAAGCACTTCAAGGAAAAAAGAAGACCTTTTACACAGACTTGGGAGCTAGGAGTTGCTAGCTACCTACTTAGTAGCTACCTGGCAACATTATGGCAACTTTCTGTTTGCGGTGAGACGTGGAGCTTCTTCACCATTTTGAGAAAAAAGAAATTCTACAAAGGCTTGACAGTTGCAATGGTGACATTGTTTTTATTCTCATAAAGCAATCAATGTAGTGAATATATGATTTTTTTCTATAAAGGTTCTCTTCATAGCAAATGCAAAGGAAATTACTTCAAAGCAGTGACTATTGTAGAGCCGTCAACACAATAAAAGGATTATTATGAATCGGAAGCACTGTGTGGAAGAGCGTTTGACAAGAACACACAGTCATGAAATGTGTGTGTGTGTGTGTGTGTGCCGAGCTGCACTGACAGCAGCCGCTCTGCATTTCAGCACAAGGCCTCCTTTCTCTGCAGTGGAAGACGTGCGCGCTGCCGGCTGCTCTTCGGTCCCGCAGCGCGGCCGCGTTCAGCCGAGCCCCCTTCAACAGTTACTGACACGTTCAGGGCCCACGTTAGGAACATGAAAAACTGCTACAAATATTAATGATATGTGCATTACAAACAACCTCGCTCATCAGTGACTGCGGACGTGTATTTACAGCACCGTGCTCAGGTTTGGACAGCCTTCCCCCCCATTGGACAAACAATCTGTGCTTTGTAACATTTAATACAAAAATATGCATGCAAATGTGAATCAAATCTGAGTTCACTCTGACTTCAGCTCAGTTCCTCTTTGATAAAGGGGAGGAGAATCGTTTCTTTCCTTGTGAAACATGACACTGAAGCCATCTTTCAATTCATAAAATCCACCAGTGATTATCCTTCACTACTAATGACATCATTATTAAAGCGTGAAGTTTCAAAAGCTACAGTTGTGACATATGTAATTAATCTGCAGAGTCTTTTCCTCAATACTGATTAACTTTTTTTTAACTGCTTAGAATTTTATAAAAAAGACAAACGGACCAAATCTCCAAATTCTCGTTTGCAGATTTTTTTTTTTACCCATAAATGTAAATATTTAAGTTTCCTTCAAATGTCAGCAAATTAACTAATCAGCTAATTGTTCTGGACCCTCATAACTGCACAGACTGGTTATAAATAAAAAAGCCCAGTAAGCTCAATAAAACAATATTCTCATATTATTTTGATGTAAAGCAGTAATAACGTGTACTATAAAGGCTCGGAGGCTGTCCAAAGTTCTGACACGATACTGCATGTCTATAAACAGTTACACTGAAAATGTGCTTCAACACACACGGATCTCTGCTGGATTTGTAGCTTTTGCAGCCAAGTACTTTATTTTTTTTACTCCATTTCTCAAAATATATCTTTATTAAATACAGAGCATGTTACTGCTGCTTTGACTGTGTGCTGTAAAGGAACATACTCGTATTTCTGCATGTTGTAGATCCACATAGAAAACACCACAGGTGACCATTTTAACACCGAACTCCAGAACACAACGTTTCCGGACTCTGTCCGTGGTTCTGTCAGGATTAGCGCAGTGTGAGGACTTAGTCTGCATTCACTTTGGTCAAGGTTGTGTTGCTGTTGCATCAAAATACAAGGGGTCAGTGTGCAGATCTGTTACAGCAAGCATGCAAGAAAAACACAACAGTGCTGGGCAGTGTTCAGAATCTCATGCATGACACAAACGTTTCAAATACTGCTGCACCCACGGACAGATAAACACCCACTGTGGCTTTTCAAGGAGATCATCTGCGTGATAAGGAACCTGTTTGCTTCCTTCTCTCAGGTCTCACCACACAGCTGAGTATCTTCAACAGACCAACGGTTATGGCACGCCATAATTTTCTGAACATGTACAATTTGTACAAAAAAATTGCACATTTACAAAATTACACTGCCAAGCGGCATGCTGGGAAACGCTAGCCAGACAGGTAGCATAGCAGGGTCCTAAGACCTGTGAGGTGCTCCGTGCTGTCTGTGCACTCACGAACAGCAGAGGGTGAAGAGGGCGAAAAACGGAGATGATCCAAAATAAACTGAGCGGGGGGGGGGGGGGGGGTCTGCGGTCTGAAAAAGGTAACCGGGC
>JAVDPK010017459.1:0-21396 GCA_034780415.1 Cichlasoma orientale | reverse complement strand
CCCCCCCCCCCCCCCCCCCCCCCCCCCCCCCCCCCCCCCCCCCCCCCCCCCCCCCCCCACTGCGCTCTGAAAAAGGTAACCGGGCTCAGGCTGCTGCCCCACACACAGTGACATGGATAACGCCTTACTTGAGGTAAATATGTTTTTCCTGACGACAGAATATTCCCCCCCACAAAGTTTGGAAGAATAGGTCCAAACGGACTTTCTTAAAGCTCATGTTGACTTTGTTAAAGACAGTGAGAAAAAAGTGGCGACATCTCAGCCAACAGCGTGACTTCCTGTGGGAGAGCGAACACAAGAACATCTCCATTGTTTTGGCCGTGTGTGTGTTTGTAATTTATTAGTAGGTTGTTTTTTTATGCTGACATTGAGGGGGTCATATTTCATATCCTCCTGTCAGAGGAGTGAACCTATATAAAGGCCCACTGTGATAACCTCATGGTGATACTGCCCAGCACTACACATAACTGAGAAATGAAGCCTGATGGTCACAGTGTTCAGAATTGTAACAGCTCACAGACAGATTTGGCAGTTCGATAAAAAGAAACATGTTTCCAGGGAAGTGATTTTGCCTGAGAGTACTGTAACATACATGCATAACCACTTGTGTGTTCCTTTACATTTGCATGATTACCTGTGCTTTATTTAGAAAAGGAATGTTAGGGCCTGAGCTACAGGCCACAGCCATCTGCCACAATGACTCACATTCACAACCTCGCACACCGCTTCTCGTTCCCACGACTGATGACATGTCCCTCCAGAGCCGGGCTCGCTCCACCGCGCAGCAGACAGAAACTAAAGCCGCCTGATTGTGATGAGAGGGAGCCACGACGAAGCACTCGGGTTTCACGAGACTCCGCTTAGACCCGGGGCTCGCAGGCAGTTCACTGATCAAAGACACACACGCTCCATGTGAAGTACTCCATGATGGGTCTGCAGTAAGTCAAGTCATGAGATCTGAGGATTGTTGATGGTCAGCTGGCTCTTTGTGATGATTAAGTAAAATTCCATTAAGTCCAACGTATGAAAAAAGGTGTTTGTTTTTTTAAAAAAAGACTTTTTAAAAATCTTTAAATACAAATATATACTTACAAAAATCTCACAAATGTGTATGTACATTAAAAAACAAAGTGAATGTCTCCTGTGAGTCCAAATAAACTGAATAAGAAGAAAATAAAGAGCATTATCATTCAGTTTGTCACAAAGCAGTCTGAGTGAAACCACACTACACTGTGGTCTCCCCCTGTTTACTGTTGGCCAGTCTTGTGTAAAACCTCCTCCAGGAGTTGAGGGTCTTGCCAGACCAGATCCAGAAGCCAGAAGTGATGCCAACAATGAGCGTCATGAGATACTTGATCATGAAGACGGTGAAGTCCGGGCTCATGCTGGGGTGGCTGTGGACCGGACACGGCACGGCGTACGTCTTGCACGCCTGGCTGATCCACGTCCTCTCCCAGTGCTCTCTGAAGGCCTGCTCGTAGAAGTAGCAGGCGATCACAATGGTGGCCGGCACGGTGTAGAGCACGCTGAAGATTCCTATCCGCACCATCAGCTTCTCCAGTTTCTCCGTCTTGGTGCCGTCGTGTTTCATGATGGTCCGGATTCGAAACAGGGACACAAATCCAGCCAAAAGGAAGGAAGTGCCGATAAACAGGTAAACGAAGAGCGGCGCCAGAACAAAGCCACGTAGGGCGTCCACGCTGTTGATGCCCACGAAACAAACCCCACTCAACACGTCTCCATCCACCTGTCCTACTGCCAGGATGGTGATGGTTTTGATGGCAGGAACGGCCCAGGCCGCCAGGTGGAAATACTGAGAGTTGGCCTCGATGGCCTCGTGACCCCACTTCATTCCTGCTGCCAGGAACCAGGTGAGAGCCAGGATGACCCACCAGATTGAGCTGGCCATGCTGAAGAAGTACAGCATCATGAAGAGGATGGTGCAGCCCTCCTTTTTAGTGCCCTGCACCACAGTCCTTATGTCGTTCTCAAAGCCGTCATTGCAAACCACCTTGTCCTCCAGTAAAAATCCAGCAATGTAGGCGATGGAAACCATCGTGTAGCAGCCAGAAAGGAAAACAATGGGCCGCTCCGGGTAGCTGAAGCGCTTCATATCCACCAGGTAGGTCAGCACGGTGAATAACGTGGAAGCACAACACAACACTGACCATGTGCCGATCCATATCCTGGCGAATTTGAGCTCCTCCTCGCTGAAGTACATCATCCCGTGAGTTCTCTTCGGCTCACACGGAGCGGCGCAGTTCTCCTGCCCGAGGAAGCGGTAGTTCAGGTAGGGAGGCACCCCGAGCGAGGGCGGGCATCTGAACTGACCGTTCATCGGGTCGGGAAACGCGCGCTCCGTGGGGCCGGGGCCGGGCTCGGGCTCCGTGCGGTCCGACATGTTCTGGCCGACGCACAGCTCCCCCGCGCCGTGGACCGGGAAGCTCTCGCAGGCGAGGCTGTCGGGCCACTGGAAGCCGAACTTGTTCATGAGCGCCTCGCAGCCCTGCCGTGCGCGCTCGCACAGAGAGCGGCACGGGGGCAGCGCCTTCTCCAGCACCGTGCACACGGGCGCATACATGGAGCACAGGAAGAACTTTAGGTCCGGGGAGCACTGGACTTTCACCAGCGGGTAGAACTGATGGACCTCCAGCCCCGCGTCCTCCTGGTTGGTGTGGCCCAGCAGGTTCGGCATGATGGTCTCGTTGTACGCGATGTCCGTGCACAGCGGGATGGAAATGGGCTGACAGAAGCCGTGCTCCGGTACCGACAGCCCCCGGTCGCTGCCGCCGTACTGCCCGTTTACTCGAAAAATCCCCAGGCTCAGGAACACAATGAAAGCCAGAAAAGTCAGAACCGAGCGGAGCAGTCCGCTGTAAGCCATGGCGAGGAGTGTCGACGTTGCCGTACTTTCTGTGTGTTGCTGAACTAAGTTGGGTCGCCTCAGCGGGCAGCAGCTACTTCCCTGAAAGCTCTTTGTTGCGTTAATCGGGAGGTGCGCGCAGCCTCTACCTCTGCGTCTCCTCACCGAGCCGAGGCAGCAGCGCCGCGTACGCGAACATCCACAGCTCCTAATCGCAAACTCGGACTTCCTCGGTGGAAATCCACACCAAAAATAACTCCAAACTGTATTCCTCCAGGACACGGACCGCTCCGGTCTTCGGTGTGCCCGACACAGCGTCGCTCTGCCGCTCCAACCAGCTCTGCGATCCCTCAGTCCCGGCCCACTACAGCCAAGCGCACCGCTGATCCGCGGGGCTTCCGGGCTGAGCGTTCACAATAAAAGCCTCTCTTTATGAACCTGAAACATGCGCAGACTATTTTAATCTTACTGTCACACGTTCCAGTTTCTCCTCTTTATGTTGTCCGGGTCGCATTCATGGATGTTGTAGCCATTGTTGTCATTTTTTTATATATCGCCTTCTTAACAAAAAGTTCTTTAAAAAATGGGATTTTTCAGATATTCACATGCTTAAATTAAGATGATGTCATTAAAAATTATATTATTTTAACTACTTTGTATAATCAAAATAGATTTAAGAATAACACAAAAACAATATAATACATACTGAAAATCATAATAATCAAAATGTTAAACATAGAGAAAAAAGATGACGCAGCACTGAACTCTACTGTACGTCACCGCAACCTGACGCTGCTACACCTTTACACTGACACACTTCCTGTCCAGGTCTGTCTCACTTTGACCGGCTTTATACACCCCCCCTCCCTTTTTCCTTCCCTCCCTCCCACTCTCTCTCTCTCTCTCTCTCTCTCTCTCATTCCCTCTATCCCTCTCTCTCTCTCTCCCTCTCTCTCCCTCTCTCCTCCTCCCTCTCTCTCTCTCTCTCCCTCTCTCTCCCCCTCTGTCTCCCTCTCTCTCTCTCTCTCTCTCTCTCTCTCTCATTCCCTCTCTCCCTCTCTCTCTCTCTCCCTCTCTCTCCCCCTCTGTCTCCCTCTCTCCTCCTCCCTCTCTCTCCCTCAGTAGGACTGAAGACCTGGGTTTAGGGAGGGTCTGCATTTTTCCTCGTGCCTGCTGCAGGGGTTCATGTCAGAGCAGCTGCCCGGCACATTAAAGGACCAGTGCAGGTGTCTTTATGAGTGTTTGCCCCTCTTCATGTATTTGCAGCCAGTCCTGATGCACTTTCTTTGGGTGTGTTTTTTCTGGGTCTGGGATTTGGCAGGGAGATATGAATCCTCAGTGGAGCCACATTTGGCCTCTGACCTCTCCTTCAAGGTCAAATAAGGTCAAACTTTTATAACATGTCTTTTAACTTTAAAACTATGTTTAAAATTCTGCTGCCATTGTTTGTGTTGGCAGCATTTAGGAAATGATATTGGTATGTGGGGATTCTAAATTTCACATTATCGTGTTGCATTTGACCTCTGACCTCACTTTGGCATTTCACATCTGCCTTTTTTTGAAGTTAAACCCCAAGAAGTGTTTAAGAGAAAGAGAATGAGCTGCTGAGTTAGCTGTCCATCTTTACTGTTGTCCATCACCTGCTCCTACATAATGTAATCAGAGTAAACATCTGTCATGCTGCTCTGCAAGCTTCTTAAAGTATGTTTTAAAAGAACAAAGAAAACTAAATGAATATGTACAAAATACCAAATGATTTCCTTAAAGGAAATGCTGCCCAGAGAGGGCGCTGCCTTGGTGGATGTTTGTGCTCTCTGAGTGCTTCTTGCTCGGTTTCTTATTTTTAATTTGCTGGACAGAGCAGGGAGACATTTATAAGTTTGGTCACGGTTGGCAGTTCATTTAATAAAGTCTCCGTGCCGGCCAGTTTCTCCAGCGTTGCTGAGTGAAGGTATTTTCAGGGGACGTTACAAACACAGCCTGCTTCAGCCTTCTTTCTTTACTTTAATGGGGACCATCAGCTCCAGAGTGAACATCATGTTGAGACCACAAACCCATCAGGAAGGTGTTCACTGAGGTCATAGGTCAAGAGAGCATAGAGCTTTTTTTCCCCCCATTGACTTACATAACAGGATATCTTTTGCAACCAAAGGAGTCGCCGCCTGCGGCGCCTTCAGAGGACTGTTTGCTGTGATTTGGCGCCATATAAATCAAACTGAACTGAATGTTTAAGGCAGTAATGTGGTGGCATCAGTGTTTGCTTGCTTTAGTGGCCGGACGTGTCTGATTCCACAGGTCCACAGGTAGCCAAAACGTTTTTCTCTCATTATGTCTAAAGCTGCTTTTTTTTGTGAACGAATAAAATCAATAAGTCATTGATGGGAAACATCCTGTTCTAAATAAGCTGTGATAACAAGGAAACAGGATACTTGTTTGTACCTGATGAGAGTTAATATGTCAAGAGTTTTCTTTAATAATGACCTGAACCATGGTTGCTTTTGGCTTCCCCAGGAGGGCTGTGAAAGGTGAAGTTAGCAACATTTAGAAGTGATGTTCTTTAAACTTATTGTTAAAGTTGTTGAGCTCAGGCAGCGTGAGAAACTGAATGAACTGAATCAACTTTGTGGGATGACCTGGATTATTGAGGTGTTTTAATTAATGCTTTATGATGAGTCACAGACAGCGTGCAGTGTGAGCGTTTGCCATTTCCAAACACCTGTGGAGACATAACTTCCATGCACGAAGAATTAGTTTATTAATGAGCAAAAGGGAGAAATTAGCTAAAGGTGGAAAAGTACATACGATCCTTGATGTAGACAAGATGGGAGAAAGGGCTTTCCAACTGCGGTCTGTTTGTTAGCAGCAGCCAGGGCTGTAAAATGCACACTGACGCGGGAATGCTCGATTTTCTTCCTCGGGCTGCACCGAGGAGAGCGGGACGAGAGCTGCAACCGCACTCGTGCTACCAGATGTGCCGGTCGCCTTTTGTTTTTAAGCTCCGTCTACGGCGCACGATCACAAATACGCGTCAGATGTGCCCTGGTGGCATGTGTGCAGTGATGATGTGGAAAGTCTGGAGAAATAATATGAAAAGAAAACCACTCTGAATGCTGCACTTCTGTGATGTTTTTGCATGTTTATACATTACAGCGTATGTGCTGCAGACTGGAGAAAGCCAGGCAGCTGCTATTACATGAGATTCTGCAATGAAGTGAAATCTCTCCCGCGGGGATTTTTTTTAAACTTTGAGATAAATTATTTTCTTCTAAAGCACTCACTATTAGAATTTAAATGCTTTTGTATTTTAAGTTAAAGGAATGCTCTAGCGCTGCGCTCCCGCACAGTGAAATAAGATCTGGGTTCTGCTCATTCAAAATAACTCCGACATTTGTAACTACGCTCATAACTACAAATGCAGCTGTGCTATTACGTGCCAAGTCCCAGTTTCCCAGTTGTAATTATGAATCAGATGATGGCATGCACGCTGCTTTCAAGATAGAAACTGGTCATTACAGTAATTCTGCAGTGTTGACCTGCAAGTGCTTTGGGTTTGTGGGAAATAGTGTTTGCAGCTAAAAGCATTAATATTGCATAATTAACGACACCCTAAGAATAACAGCCACTCGCTCTCTCTGTATCTTGTCTCTCTGTGTCTTATAAATGTTTGGCAATAAACATATATAATAAAGAATATTCATTTTATTAGTGTATCAAATGATTTCTTACAGTGTATTTTATTGTAAAGTGCTGCACACTGTAAAATAATTTCCTCTCAGTGTTGCTGTGTTTGGCAATGTGCAGAAATTCCACTGCTGGTTACAGTCAGGTTTTTTTGCAAATGCATAAAATTTTTTAAATAATTAAAATAAATAAGACATTTATAATGAGCATAAACACTTTTGTTTGCGTGAGCCTTTTTTTGGTTTTGCGTAAGCTGTGCTTAAGTAATGCTACAGCCACACTGGGCTGGCTGGAGACGGCAGCACGACCAAACAATCATCCGTCCATTTAATGACATTTTTGATCTCGCTGCCTTTGAAATGGTTGCTTTGAAGACAAGAACCGAGTCTGTGACCACTCGCAGTCAGTTACCATCGTCAAAGCAACTTTACTGCATCGGGACAGAGATCAAATGCCAATAAGACTGAGTCAGCTTGCAATTAAATGGAGTCCATTAACGGTGATAAACTGGTGAAAACTGCAAATTGGTTGGCGTCTGTTGCAAATCTGTCGATGTCTACATACACAGAAATTCACATTAAACAGAAATTCACATTAATTACTTACAAAACCTCAGATTTGAAATGCAAATTCACTGGATTGTTGCTGCAGGGGAATACAACCAGTTCAGTCTGCTGTTGTAACGAGACAGACTGACCCACACTGACCCACACTGACCCACAGGCTGGCAATCTGGTTATAAATTAAAACTGCAATAATTTGCAAACCTTCCCTAATCTGTCCGTCAATCCAGGTCGGACCGCGACTTGGATTTAGAGACGGGTGGGATCCCACCTGGTGATCTGTGCAACTGCATCCTCAATCTCTGAGGGACCCGCTAGTGCAGCTCCTGGCAACTGATCGCCAGCAGCAAAAAAACTTAATGCACCAATTTTCCTACTCATAAAAAAAGTTGAATAATCTTGTTTTTAATTTGTTTCTGGCACTCTAAATGTCCTGCAAAGTTGACATTTTATTCTTTCACTGAATTCAGAGGGAACTTTGTCTGCTTTGCCTCTGGTTCTGCTGTATTTTGGTTCATGCTAATGCCACGGTAGGCGGGTGGGTTGATCTAAAGGCCTGCACTGTGACACTTTTCCATTCTGTGTGCCCAGAAGGTAAAAAGACTCCAAACAAACAACACCAGGCTGTGCCTTAGAAAATATCCCCAATAAATATGCAGAAACACTTATATTAATGGTTCTATGTGAAAGCAAAGTGAGAACAAAATGTATGTAATCTACAGACAAATGTGAAGCATTAATAAATTTTTATTTCAGGTAAAACAACATTAAACAACATTTACAGAAGGACATTACATCTTCCATAATAACATTACATACAGGTCGTAACAAATAATGCAACAGCTACTCTACTGTATACTATAATATTTCACTGGATGAAGTGACTGACACTTCTGTTTTCCAAACCACTCGTGAAAATGACGGATTTTCAGTGCAGCATACAAAAGAAAAATGCAAAGAGAAGCTTTACCAAAAAAAGTTGCAAACACAGACTCATCATTGAGCACAGCGAGGATGCACATCGGCTCCGACCCCTGTTTTTCCTGTTCACACCACTTCTGCCCACGTGGCAAAGAATGTCAAAAATAGATGCCTTATATTTATACTCATCATATACGTACAGCCATGTACGACTTCTCTTTAATAGCGTTAAGGGGACACTTGCAACCCTGTATACAAAGATAGTGGAAGCGTCACTTTTCTCGCTCCACAGAAGGTGAAAAAGCATCGCCTCATCAATTTCCATCTTTCCACTGATTTCTCTGTCGTCTCTGTCACAGTGCTAAATGTGCAATTCCACCTAGTCTCACCTTCACTGGGCTTTATATGAAACATATGAAGCACATTCAAGTTTAAACAGAGCTTGAACTCTGCCTACACAGGACTCAAAAATATAGGTTTTATACAAGACTGCATTTCAGGGGGAGGGTGTGTGGGGGGGTGGGGTGGGGGGTGAATATGTGCCACACTGAGAGTGTGCACACAAGGAGAAACATACCAAAAATAATTATTCAGCTGCTAATACTGCCTGCAATCCCTTAAAGCCACACGAGGCTGGGCAATCTTAGCACAGCTCGATGGTATTAACCCTCTTCTGTCACGCTGCTTTACTGGCATTACCCACCGCCTCGCCTCCCCTTTTTTCCTGCCGCACAATCACAGCCCGGGGATGACACTGAAAAGCCGCAAGATAACTCAGTGTACAGCGTTCCTGTGCGCTCTCCTATCTGCAATAAAAGTTCAAACCCAGGGACAATATTTACATTTGTGAGGAAGGCCGGTTTGCTCTGCGTCAGGCAAAGCTAGGGTATATATATTTATATTCATATATTTATTATTAAGGGCAAAGCCAGTGCATAACAGCAACCATACAGGCTGGAATGTAGGGCAAACAGATTTTTTGTTAAAGTGTTTTAAGAAAAAAAAAAACAATGCTGTTGAGATAGTTTAGCCCATAAGCATGTTATTCGCCTCAGAGCCACCCTCTCTGCGGCCGAAGAAGCTGGACTGGAGCGCAGCCATGATCCACTTCCTTCTCTTCAGTGGGTTTACCCCCTTTAAAGGGTGGGTTCTGATATTTTTAAGTCAATCTGCGTACACAACACTCACATGCTACACACACGGTAAAAGAATTACAGATCGCTGTAATCATCCCTCCTCTCAGCACTCGGGTCAGAATCGATTCCTTCATCAAATAAACAATAGGGCCAAAATCCTCCGTCTTTGTTCTGTGCCAAAATACACTCCAACGTTCAACTGAGAATTGAAGTTAGCAGCAAATAAAGCACAAATATTCACCAAGTTTCCAACTAGAGGGCAAAAGAACAAGAAAATAAATGCAAGTGTGAAACTAAAGAGCTGGGTACATCATAAATGGTGGTGGCAAATCTCTAGTGCAGTGCAACTTTAATGGGGTAAAACCATAGTGAAAACATGATGGATACATGGCCTTTTTGACTGTTACATCTTTACAATGCAGGGCTGGTGACAGTTTCCTCATAGCTCCACACTGAGCATTTTTTGCTGTTATTTTTTATGCCTTCATTGGCTAATTGACGGTTTCTTGCTCCTTATGTTAGCCTTGATCAACTTATGTGAGGTAAGTGCTACAGCTAACATGGCAGAGACCACTGTCCGCTTACAGCTCAAGGAACAGATCATAAGCATCCAAACCCAGCGACTCACAGCTCCTAAAAACGACATGTCATTGTAGTAACTGAAGCTGCAAAAGCTTCATGCTAGCAACAGCTGAGCTGTGAATACTCGCTCTTTGGACGTATTACCACATGAAGAAGAGGGATTATTACATTATGTAAACATTGTATGGAAGAAAGACATGAAAAAAAAATCAAATCTGAAGCTGGCCTTCAAGGTGACAGCATTGCAAAACTCAGCCAAAGGGATGCATGGAGTGGCTGCAGGGTTATACAGCTGACTAGTCTACATAGCTGTGAGGAAATATAAATGGACAGGCAAGACATCTCTATTATGTGTGTATTACTGTGTGTGTGTGTTTCAGAGGCTGTGGAGTAACATCGTGAGCATCCACAGTTTCCATTTGTCCATGGCTTCAGATTTTTGGCTAATCAACAGTGCAGGGCCAATATTATTGTTTCAGTCACTTTCAAATGGACTGGCAAAGAGGAAGCCATTGTATCGGTAGTACTTCACAATCACCACCATACGTCTAAGCTGAAATATTCAGATACCTGCACACAAAACACCAAAAGAAGGACAAACCCCAGTATAAAGATCTTTGCAGATGACACCCTACAGTTGACCTTCATCGCGGTGTCATAAAAAGTTACAAACATGTAGAACATGTTGAGGGGCACAAGTCTCAGCTTGAGAGCACATGTTGGTGGTATAGGGACTGAACAAAGTTAATCACCACCTCTTACTATGTGTCGCTACTGTACACATACTGCGCACGCGCACACACACACACACACTCCAAATCACTCATTCTAATTTGTCAGAGAAGTAAAGTTCCAGATCTGTAACATTTGACTCCAAAGATGAAAAACCCTTATTGACACAGGTCCTCTGTGTTTGATATTGCAGTATTGCAGATCTTTTGTTAGTAACAGATAAAGTAAAAAGGAGGATTGTCGTGGGCAGGATCAGACAACAGGCCGCACTGCCTGTGCCTCTGTGGTTTATCTTTTGTACATTAGCTCATATACATGGATGGAAGCACCAGTGTTTGCTATTGCCCATGTTTAACACACTCGCACACACTAGCACACGCACACATTTCCATTAAACAGCTGTTGTTAAACACAGTATTGCGTCCATGCGCACACTGGTCGGTGCCGTCCCTGTTGTGTTATGTGTACACTGTCAACATCTTCAGCAGAGATCGTTTCTGGATTAGAGAAGCTTTTCATGTTGCAACACACAACTGGTCACATGGGGTTCCATCATGGAGGTCCACTGAAATATTAAATCACTAATATTTTCCTACAACCAAAGTCTTACTTTGGAGGTTTTGGCCATGACTCTCATGGATTCTGACAGAATGCTACTCACAACCTGATTTCAAAGTTCAATTATATACAACAAGTCAACAATAATAACACCTACTTTTTATTGCAAATAATTGAATCCATATCTAACCTAGATTTTTATAGTTCAGTAAAAGAAAAAGAGAGAGAGAGAGAGAGAGAGAGAGAGACAGGCCTGCTGACATATACATTGTGGGAGTCGGTACCAGATCCTAAGGCCTCGTCACTTCAGTTGTACATCCAGTGACAAAATGTTTTAAGGAAAGTCATCTGAATCCATATCAAACATTAATAAGTTATTTGGGCTTTGGGCCAAATTTGAGCTTCAGGAAATATTGTGCCGTTTACACAACATTTAGTGGCTCCATGGTGCAGTGGTTAACACATACCTTACCTTACATACAAAATTCGCCTTACATACAAAAGGTGCGCAGTTTGAGATTGGAAGGAGACACAAATCCAGCTTCAGGGAGTTACAACCTAGGATAGTCCTAGTTCTAGTCCCAAGCCTGAATAAATGTGTCAGGAAGGGCATCTGGTACAAAATCTGTGCCAAACTAAACATGTGGATCTATCTGTGGTGGTGACCCCTTGGAAAATAAGGGAGCAGCTTAAAGTACCTTCTTCTAGCCTTGCATATGTATCTCTCTTTACTGTGTGACAGTCCCTGTGAGTGGAATATTTAGATAATTGATGAAAATCATGGTCGGAACTGCGAAAGTAAGCTCGTAAAAATGTCTTTGCTTTTAGTTGTGTCCAACTTTTACCCACAAAAACTGACGAACTAGGAAGAGAAAGGCCTGACAAAGATTCTTATTTACTACTACCTACCAGATTTGCTCTTCATGGGTTTTGCTGATAGCAAAATGGAAACAGTGAGCTACTACTGTATGTTGTGTGCAGTCCATTAAACAGTAACTTAAAGCTTTAAAGCAGGTGCTATTAAAAGAATCAAGGACCTCCAGGATGGCTGCCAGAGTGTGTTACCTGAAAGCCCTCAATGATCAACATTATTATAACATCATTATTATTGTTGTTTTCTACAGTTCCACAAATGAGAGTTAAACAGAAGTGAAAAGCATTCATTGTTTTCTTTGAACTGACTGCATTAGTGCATGTACTGTATGTAATGGCAAGAGCAGTATAGTGGTGACAAGATGAAGCAATAGTAAAACTGTCCATTATATAGTTTCTAGATGAGTATATCATACATACAAATATACATTCTTAAATAGGAGGCTAGTTACAAACACAAAACACAATATGTACCAAGAGTAAAGTCCTTTGTTTATATTGAGACAATGATATATGAGTTATTGGAACCTTATAAAAAGTAAACAAAATTTGCAAATGACAGCCTTAAATCTTAGGTACTGATCAGAATGCACACATGCCCAATGCTTGCTCTCTTCCTGATGCACACGCTACACACACACACACACCCACCCACCCCCACCCACCCACAGCCACGCTCACACATATTGTGAAGGTAATAAATAAAGAGAACTGGAGCTCTTTCATTTCTCTGGATCCTCGATGTCAGCATCTCTCTCCATCTTTTCTTTCCATAATAGCCACCTGAAAAAAGACAGAGAAACAGCAGTCTGTTAGTAACACATCCAGACCACTGACAATGCAAAAAAAATATATATACATGTATATATACAAACAGTTGTGAGCATAGCATTGGAATAATGAGAATTAGCAAATATTTTCACTCTGCCTAAAACATCCAGCCCCCCATGTTTGAGCAGAACATCAGCCTGATGCTGGTAACATTCTACTGATTTCTAATGATTTGACTCGAGAAGTTACAAGACCAAAACCCGGGTAATGTGTGCAACTGTCCACAGCTGCAGACCACCCAGAACCCCAAAAGCACCAGATTCATTTCGATTCCATATGAAGTTGAATAATTCATTTATAGTATTATTAAGCACGTGTCAAACACAAGGCCCGCGGGCCAGATCCGGTCCACAAGATAATTTCATATGGCTATTAATGGTCCGCCAGTAAATAGGGCTCCCATCACATATACTGCAGTTAACACTATGCGCTGCAACAGCTGCCGCCCAGGTCGCGACCTGTGCACTAACCCGCTTTCCTAGCCTGACCCCAAAAAATGGCCAAATGAAAAGTGGACTTTGAAAACAGGTGGGAGGCAGAGGACCTGCTCCCCGACATTGCAGGTAAACCCGTGTGTCTCGTTTCCCCGCCTGCGATGTGCAGGGAAACGAGTGGATTGGATGCGGGAGAAGATGCAGAGGGAGACCTGCACAGGTGAGTGGACAGTGCATCACTGCGTCACACAGCAGGAAACACTGAGCGCCCTGAAGCCAGAACGCATCATAAGCACCATAACACAGACACTGAACTTCATAAGAGGCAAAGCTTTAAATCAGTTTCAGTCTTTCTGGAGGAAACAGCTTCTGAATTTGGTGACATGCCTTATCACACAGGTGTGATGAGCTGCCTGAGGACATTTGTCAGTTTATGGAAAGTAAGAAATAGCATAAGAGAGAAAATAAATAGTGTGTTCTTGTTTCTGGACTTTTTGCTGACATCACAGTTTTTATCTGAAAAATGTGCAAATTTTCATCTGCGACTTAGACTGTGTTCACTTTTGGCCTGTTCAGGGGTGTCAAGTTCACTCACAGAACTAAAGAGCCCTGAGCTTTAGAAGGGTCCTGTACTCATCGTGGGTGACACACCTAACCCCGTACACTGGAGAAAGGTGTAACAGCCCTTTTTTATCTAAACAGATTTGGATCTGTGTCAATGAGAAATTATTTTTGCCCCTGATTTCCAAGATCTCAGAGAACGTCTCTCAAAAGCCATCAGTCACATCAGTCAGCAGCATGGGGCTACTTGCCTGGTTTGGTCCCATTTTCGTTGGTACGGGTACCAAAACCGGTGCTCGGCAACCATACATGGCAGCTTGTTTGAAGCTAATGATACGGCACAAAACATCTGAACAGATGCTTAAACTGTCATGAAATAGTTCCAGGATGCAACTCCCCAGAAGACCACAAGATACTTCATGACTGAATAAACAGCACGTAGTGTGACATTTACTCACGAAAGTCGATCCTCTAAGATCGAGGTGCCAAAACCACAGGCTATATATAAAAGACTGACACAGCCGCTGCAACGGCAAACACAGGTTAGTGAGGGCCTGCTGTGAAGCCTTGATCGTTGGTGGTGTTTTGAAGGAAGGGAGCGATCTAAGTGTGAAATGAAGGGATGCAATCTCATTTGCTATCAACGTGTAAATCACAAGGGAATCCTGCCCTAAAGCAGTCCCTGCTTTATTATGGTTTTTGTCTTAATGACGACCACAATTAGTCCTCAAACGAGTGACTGAGCCTCTAAACCTGAGCCTGTAAATCAATGATATCAGCAAAGCAAAGATATCGAGGTTTTTTCATCAACTGGTCTTTTTGGAAAGCAGCTTTAGTCATTTCTTAAAGATAGCGTCAAATTAAAAGACTTCCACAGGTTGATAACTGGGTAGCAGCAACAGAAACAACAAGTTTGGAAAACATCTGAGCAGCAGTCAGAAGAAGACAGCTGAGATAAAACCAGAGGCAGAGTGGAGGACTGAAGGAGGTAAAGAGGAGGAGGGAGATGACCAAGAGGGAGCAAACTGTGTAGAGGGGGAGAACAAGGAAGCAAAAGATAAAAGGGAAGGACTTGATGATGTTGAACAAGAGGGAGCAGAGGATTGGGAGGTGGAGACAATACAGGAGAAGGAGGAGGAGAGGATGAATGTCACAGAGGAACAAGAGGAGGAGTGAGCAGAAAAAGAGAAGGAGGAGTAATGGATGAAGAAGAGGAGGGGGAATGTGGATTAATAAATAATGCATTGCTTCTCTCTGGTCCCTTTCCACCCCAACTCTGCTTTTTACTGCTTCATATTCTCTCTCTCTGGATGTCACTCGCTGAGCCTTTGGTAGTCGGCTCCCAGTGGAAACTGTCTATGGCAGGAATCTCAAATGCTGGATGTATCTGCTGCTCTGACACCGAACATGTATATATGCATCAGTGTACAAACTCATAGACATGCACAGTACCAGTCAAAAGTTTGGACACACCTTGTTTTTATTTATTTATTTTTTCCTACATTGTAAATTAATGCTGAAGTCATCCAGACGATGAAGGAACACATCAGGAATCCTGCAGTAAACCCAAAAGTGTTAAACAAACCAAAATATGTTTCAGACTTTAGATTCTTCACAGTAGCACCTTTTTCTTTGATTACAGCTTTGCACTCTCGGCAATCAGCTTCATGAGGTCATCACTGAAATGTTTCCAGCAGTCTTCAAGGAGTTCCCAGAGGTGCTGAGCACTTGTTGGCTGCTTTGCCTTCACTCTGCGGTCCAACTCATCCCAAACCATCTCAACTGGGTTTAGATCAGGTGATTGTGGAGGCCAGGTCACCTGATGCAACACTCCATCATCCTCTTTCTTGGTCAAATAGTCCTTACAGAGCCTGGGGGTGTGCTTGGGGTCATTGTGCTGATGAAAAACAAATGATGGTCCCACTAAGCACAAACCAGATGGCATGTTCCTGCAGAATGCTGTGGTAGCCATGCTGGTTAAGTGTGCCTTGGATTTTGAATAAATTGGCAACAGTGTCACCAGCAAAGCACCCCCACACCCACACACTTCACAGTGACAACCATAAATCTCAAATTTGGACTGATCAGACCAAAGGACAGATTTCCACTGGTCTGATGTCCGTTCCTGGTGTTCCTCGGCCCAAGCCGTTCTCTTCCTCTTGTTGTTCCTTGAAGTGGCTTCTTTGCAGCAATTGGACCATAAAGTCCAGATTCATGCAGTCTTCTCTGAGCAGTTGATGTTGAGATGTGTGTGCTGCTTGAACTCTGTGAAGCATTTAGGTGGGCTCTTATGGGGTGCTGTTAACTTGCGGTTTCTGAGGCTGATGAACTCTGATGAACGGATCCTGTAACAGAGGGAACTCTTGGTCTTCCTTTCCTGGGGCGGTCCTGATGAGAACCAGTTTCATCATAATGTTTGATGGTCTTTGCGACTGACCTTGAGGACACTTTCTTTCTTGAAAGTTCTTCTTCGGATTGACTGACCTTCATTTCCTAAAGTAATGATGGACTGTTGTTTTTCTTTACTTAGTTGAGTCGTTCCTGCCATGATATGGGTCAGAAACAGGGCTCAAACAGGGCTATTCACTGTATACCAACTCTACCTCTTCACAGCACAACTGATGGTCTCAAACACATTAAGAGGGCAAGAAATGACCTCTTGACAGGCACAGCTGTTAACTGAGAGCCATTCCAGGTGACTGCCTCATAAAGCTGACTGAGAAAATGCCGAGATGTGCAAAGCTGTCATCTAAGCCAGAGGTGCCTACTTTGAAGAATCTAAAATATAAAACACATTCTGACACTTTTTGCTTACTAAATAATTCCATGTGTATTTCTTTACAGTTTGGATGCCTGTAGTATTGATCTACAATGCAGACACTTTTTAAATAATGAAAAACCACTGAAGATGTGCCCAAACCTCAGACTGGTACTGTATCAGAATCAGATTACCCTCTCGTTTAGTTACTGCAGGAGTCCAGAGGCAGGGCACTGAAACACATACGGTGTTAGAAAATGAAAATACGCTTAGACTTCATTTTGTCACAGGACTTTTGCAGGTCCCGATCATTTAATGTGGTATCAAATAGATTTGCAATAGAACGACACAGAGCACCTGGGTGCAGCAGGGTTGGCGGACTGCAAGCCTCCGAAGCCACGTAAAGTAAAACTAGGAGAACTCCACTGCAGCGGGATCATTTTGCTGCCATGAGACTGAGATGATTGCAGTTTCTAAAGCCTGCCTCAATCATCTTTAGTGACAGTTAATTCTTTTGCAATAACTGACTACACAAAAAGTTATGAAGTGATAAATTACTCCCCACCACCCACACAAATTAATTAATCAAAAAAAAAAAAATTGTGTCAAAGGAAACACTGGTTCATTGGTGCCAGTGCCAGATGGTGGGTACTATGAGAGTGAGACACATCAGAGCCCCCGACAGACCGTTAGGAGGCTGATAAAGTGGAACATAGATCACCTGCTATGTTGCCACGTAAAGAAGTGAGCAGACAGTATCGTCAGAGCTACCTGAGTTAGGTTATCCTGTGTGTCATCTGTTTGCTAATGCTAACATGATAGCAGAAGCTAAAGGGACACACCTGAGAGCAACTCAGCCAGCTTCCAAAGAGCAGCAACCCTGACACAGATGCAGCGACACTGCTCGTTGAGCTGTGTGAAAATATCTGATTAGCTGATTGAAGTATATTTTAGGTAGTTCTACTTTAATAGTGGCAAAACTCTTGGAAAGCAAAGCAATACAGGCGTATCGCGGCACGGCTTGGGCATCATAATAAAAGACCAGCAGGTGATTGTTGGAAAATCTGGCATTTCAATCAAAAACTTTTGTGAAACTTTTTGTTAAAATGAAATTAAATTTAGCACCGTAAAGATCGCAAGTGGTGTTCTGTGGTCATTGGTGACATATCACTCAGAAATATATACTGTATATTATTAATATATTCAGTTCATATTGGAGACAGACAGAAGATAATATTTCATTTTCTAATCAACAATATAAACATCACTGATTTAAAAGACCAGGGTGTACGGTTTTACGTTTAGTGTTTATAAATGTGCTTTCATCAACATATAATCACCTGTTACAAAGTATGAATATGTTCTCCTTAGCTTAGAACGAGCCAAAGCCAAAGTGTGGACCGCTGAGGGCGAGAAGCAAACAGGGATCCACACTCAACCTTTGCAGCACTGCGAGTACATAATGGTGGTGGTGTAGCAGGTAAGTGTGGAGCGCTGCATGCAGCTAACATGAGCACACATATGCACTCAAAATAGCAAGAATAAAAGTGCACGACTCGAGACGCAGCAAATGTTTCCTCATCAGCCAACCAGAATGAAAACATCATGAAATTAAACTGCACATTATAGAGTGCTGCTGGATGTGTTTTAAAAATTCTTAAGTGCACTTTTTTGCTCTGAACAAAATTTTTGCTGTTTGGAATTTTACTAGATTTGCAAATGTGAATATTTCAGGATGCAAGAATAGTGAATTTGTATGATGACTGTAGCGACTGTGCTAAGTAGCGGCGAGCTAAATGTTTCCTCTCTCACTCTACTTGCCAAGAAGGGCCAAAGGTTAACAGTCTGCTGTCAGGGTCACGGGCGAGGAGATCCAGAAACTGTGTGATTGTGTGTGAATGAGTGTCATCACTTGTCACTCCACTTTCACACACTGTATATGCCAACAAGAAAGTCGCTGTTTTAAAAGGATCTGATGTGTGAAGAACAGATGCAGGCTTCTGCTCTCTGGGATCAAAGAGCACCGAGAGAGTGTGTGTGTCAGTGTGTGCACGTGTGTGTGCACATCACGGGGTTCCACTTGGGAGGCAGATGGAGCTGGCGGGTGGGTTTTGTGAGGAGGATTTAGCAGGCGTGGCCAGCTGCTGGCTGTCCTTTAATAGAGATGGTCTTAAAAAAAAAACCGAAATCCTTAAAATGCTCTGTGCAGGCAGATGCACGACAACACAGCCCAACACAAAATCACAGCTCACACGTTAGTAATGTGCAATATTCTGGAATGATTAATGATGGTACATTAAATACAATGTTGCCGTCCTTAGTCGTGTCATACGCTGATGAGTCAGATCAGACTGTTAACCCAACATGCTGTCAGTGTGCTGCAGCCCACACTGCCCAGCTCGCAC
Source organism: Cichlasoma orientale (assembly GCA_034780415.1). Lineage (NCBI taxonomy): Eukaryota > Metazoa > Chordata > Actinopteri > Cichliformes > Cichlidae > Cichlasoma > Cichlasoma orientale. The sequence goes on along the minus strand of JAVDPK010017459.1, from coordinate 2,498 downwards.
CACTGCGGTGATGTTGCTGAGCAAGTTCTGCCTTCCAGCTTTATTAGCACAACTTGGAATGTTTTCCATTGTGGTGTCGTGCCGGTGCCAAGTGTGGCTGGACCCGGGTCTAGACTGGGCCTTGCACCATGTCAGCAGAAAAGGGGTATCCAAGACCTCCGAGCATTCACTGAGATGTCATACAGTTAGCAGCAGATTTTTTGTGTCATGGCTGGGCAGCGGCGTCGTTTGTTCTCAGTTCTGGCCATTTGGACTTATGTATTCTAGCTTATTTCTCATGATTTTATTTTCACGTTTGGTTGGCTTTTGTAGTTTGCTATCACAGCTGATTGTTTGTGGTGTATTCCCTGAGTTTCAGTGTGGTAGGTGTGTTTCTGTCTCATAGCTTCCTGCTTTATGTTGGTCCTCTGTTGTCTCTTGTGTTGTCTCAGTTTTACTCCCCCTTGTGTCGTTAGTTTGATTCTGTTGTGCCTTGTTTTCCCCAGCTGTGTTTTCTCTCCCTAATTACCTCCTGTGTCTATTTAAAGCGCAGTTAGCCTCAGCTCTGCTCACGTGCGCCCCCTGCTGTTTATGATTTTTGGATTCGTGGACTTCGTGACCATCCACCTCACCTTAATAAAGGTTTGTTTCTTGTTCTTTCAGTTCTGTGTCTCAACTCTCCTTTTTGTGTCCTCACTTCACACCTAATATGACCCACAGAGGTTTTACAGAAAAGTGGAACCATATTGTCACTTCATTATTTGTCCATCTTTGGAGCAGTGACAACTGAACAGCTCATCCCACATCTTTAATAATTTGATTTGTAGTGTTGCAGTCTTTGCTGTAATGATCTATGATGAAACTCTGATTTGTGAAGGATGCACTGAACAGAACACAAAACGGGCAGGAATGAAGGCTCAAATTAAGGTTTCTAAATGTAACCAATGGTGCACCTCAAGGTTCAATATTGGGGCACTTCTTCAGGACAATTTACAATAAAGGTTAAATATATATATATATATATATCACACATTTAGTGGCACAGCTCATGTCCTTTCATGTGTGGACACATGGAAGGGTGAGGAGAGCTGGGGCCTCACAATCCAGAGCAAGAATTAATAATGCATATACACAGATTAAGTCAAATACAGCATAAAAGGGGATTCTGGGGGAAAGATGGGTTGCAAAGTGGACTGCAGGTGTGCAGCAATTGTGGGCAGGTTAATGGAGCTAAATGTGCCCTATCAAAGATTTGCTGGGCGAGCAGCTGAGCCTGACTTAGTGGCCTTCCTAAAACGACTCTATGCTTGATGCATCTCTGAGTGAATGTTTTTGCCAGTAAAACCCTCAACTGGAAGTTCAGCGTGTAACGACGTGGCTCCTGATGACACTGGGAATGTTTTGGGGCTTCCAGCGCCTGCGAATTCTGCATATGTCTGTTCACAGAGCTCAAGATACAAACGGCTGTAAGAAAATGAAACTCTGGTTTCTTGCTTGTAGAAATTATAAGTCATATCTTATCCTATGGGCTAAAATTTGACTCATATTTTTGCAAACACATCATTGAGTCTGGCCTGACTGCAATGCTGCTGGTTCAGCCATGGTTTCTTACCCTCCCTCTAATCACTTTTTGGAGCTCCACTTTCTCTTCATCCTCCTCTTCCAATCTCTCCATTTTCCCTCCTTGCCCTTCTGCTCCTACCGTGCTTTATTATAAATCATTCCTCTAAGTTCCTCACAAACGCACAGCTTTCAGCTCTGATTTCTGATCAGTGGAAAAGCACCATCACCGTCAAGGAAAACTTGTGGAAACCTTAAAAACTCCATGTTTATCATTTCATGATGACGTAATACACAAACTAGTTTCAGCTTCAGCTGCTTCTGTTGCATGGCTTTACAAATGTTTCTAAAACTAGTTAATCAGGCTGACAGTCCCACCCCCACATCCATCCAATCCCCCAAAATAAGGGGTCACGACCTCTGACCTCTCTCCCTGCAGGGAGGTCCCTCTGTGTCTGATCTCGTTTAATGAACTGATTCAGACTGCCCTTTAAACTGCTTTCAATGAAGAGCCTGTGCTGGCAGAGTGCTGATGTTTTAATAAGCTGCTTTATGATGGCCGTGTGTGCGTGTATACATGCGTGTTGTATACAGGTGTGTTTGTTAGTGAGGCCTTGAGTGAGTGCATGTGTGTGAGATGAAGCTTTGCACTGATGTTAACTTACATAAGATATTTTCCACATTCTTTTCATTCAGTCTTTCCTCTTTTCTGGAACTCGACTTAAACACTGAGTAATCTTGAGAGGAATGCAGTGTTGTGGCCAGCGCTGCGATGAGCTGCCACATCCACCACAAGCTCTCTACTGTCTGACTGACAATTAACAGAAGCAGGGAGGACGACAAGGTAAACGCTCCAGTTAATGGTTGGACACACAGACGACTGTTTCCACACACACACACACACACACACACACACACACACACACACACACACACACACACACACACACACACACACA
>JAVDPK010017458.1:0-12926 GCA_034780415.1 Cichlasoma orientale | reverse complement strand
CTGACCTTGGTTTGTTGTGCAGCTCAGCAGTGAGATCAGAACTAAAGAGAAATGACACTCAGGTTGGTTTGAGGTGATCAAAGGCAGCAGAGAAACATCATAACCAGCACTGACAGTCAGTCTGGGTCACGTGTGGAAAACGAGCACAGAAAGGTGGAAACAGCTCTCTCACTGACGGAGGTGAAGATTCATTTTAAAGCTTTAGTTATCCACTTATCATCTCATACATTAGAATGAAGGCTGCACATGAACCTGTAAATCAGTGTTTCTTCATATCATTGCTGTAGAATAAAATAACATATGCTGGTTTCCTTTGTTCTTCCTCTCTGTGTCCTGTAAGCCTCCTGATTCTACACAAACTGGATCTTTGTGATGCAGAAACAACAGATGGAGCCTCTTTGGGCCTTTTCATAGATAATCATTGCAGAGTACTTACAGAGCGGCCGAAGCAGAGACGTGCTCTCCATCCTGCCTCTGAGTGAAATCAGACAAACACGTCACACATCAGATAACCATCTCAGGTCAGACCCTCCTCCTCTTCCTCTGTGACAGGATGCCAGCGCTCCTGTGATGCCTTCACTGACAGTCTGTGTTTGAGGTTTCAGATCTCACCTAAAGCAGCTTTTTTAATCTCAGAGAACCCGAGCGTTACAGATGAAACACAGTGACTGATGATTGTGTTGATCGTCTTAGTGGAAAAAGTGTCTTCTTGTAGCTGACTGCAGTTCAGCTGAGAGGAGGTGAGCTGGTGTCGGTGCTGTGACTGCATGGCCGGCAGCTTTTCTCTGCTTTACCCGCTGACTCGTGGTTGCAGACAGTGACCCACATTTTATTTGGGTCTAGTGGGTAAGAGTCGTCACTTGTGTGACAGAGGAGTGATGCAGTGAACTCCTCCATGTTCCACCCCAGCACATTCCTCCAGGATGCTCACACGTCTAACGTGCACAGAGTTTTCCAGCCGACCTGATTATTATCCAGATATTTGAAGCTCACTCTGACCTCCAGCTGTACTGAAGGTAAAGTTTAATGGACAAATAATACAGTTACTACAGTGTGACTCAGAACACACACAAACATCAGCTGTGGCTCAGGTTGATCAGCAGATCATTTGATGAAGGTTTTCTCTGTTAAATCTGGAGAAGACATGCTTTGAGGCCCTCTAGAGGTCAGAGGTCAACAACACAAGGTTCCTTTTATAATAAACATCAATAACTGTGTTTAATACGTACAGAAGGTTTTCTTTTACTGGAAAACACACAAATATCAGAGCAGCAGCTCTGACGCACCTGCAGTAATGCAACATGTTTACAGCTGGAATGAAGATCAACAGGTTTTGGCTGAGTCAGCCTCAGGTGGAGTCACATGTTCTGTACACAAAGTTCAGGATTAAACTGGCTCACAAGTCTTGCAGATCCACACAGATCCGCAAACAGTTTCTAAATAGCTGAAGGAAGCTGATTCTTCATCACATATCACAGCATTAGACATGTTTTACTGCTGCGCAGCGCTCGTCTCAGAGGGAAAAACAAACAAAGGATTCATATAAAAATACCATGTGTACAAAATTTTACATTATTATAAGACTCAAAATTATCAGAAAAATATGAAAAAAAGACATAAATAGAGTAAAGTGACTGAGAGACAATAACAGCCTGTAAAGGTAATGGATGTGACCCTAGAGCTGTTAGCAAATGTTACATAAAGGTGATCAAAAACAGCTGAGTCAGTACAGGAATGGCATAAACCAGAGTTTATCAAACATCTGCACTGTAATCAGAAACAGTGCTGTAGTTACTGATGTGATCTCCATTAGTCTCTGGCTGAGCTCAACTGATACCTCCTTTAAAGCAGGACTCCACCCCTTCCTTAGACTGGCTACAACACAAACAGCTGCTGGTGGCTTTAACGATTAATTCCTTCAGTCCTTCAGCTGAAGCTGCAGTTACTCCAGCGTCTACACCCACCCGCCTGCCATCAATGGCTCTTCTCAGAGTGCTCCTGGTTTTGTCCCTGTGTGCTGCGTCTACAGGCGAGTAAAACTCTTATTTCTTTTTCACTCTGAACCAAAAACTCCAGAGAGAAAGGAATGAAAATGAGTTTGTAGTTTGTTTCTTTTTCTGTCTTAATGACGTTTTTGTAAACAGGTGTTCTGATAACGTTTCAGGATTCACATATATGAATTTCATTCCAACCTTCAAGTGTTACACATATATAATACTGGTCCTTGTCTTGATACATAAAAATACTTTGTTACAACTGTGGATTCTCTACATTTGCTAGTTTTTAAAGCAGCAAATGTATTCTCAGGAAGTCCCCCTCTATCACGCAGCTCTTTATTTATTTGACTCTTTGCTGTCCCTGATGAGCCGCCGTGTTCGTGTTTCAGCTGTAAAACTGTTTTTCATCTTTTGGATTTTTTCCTGCTCTGACACACAAACCTGTCCTGGTGTGCGTTCGTGTGCGTTTGGTTTCTCAGTGGATTGTTCTTCATGTTCTAGTGTATTTTAATGAGAACCCTGACAACATGGAAATAAGCTCCATGCTTCCCTGTGAAGTGGCAGGTCAGACAGCGGTGAGCATTTCCCTGTTTAAGTCTCTGAATCTGCGTATGAGTGGAAACTATTTCACTCTCCCAGTTTGTGGGGGTGAAAACAGCGAGTTATGTGCGTGGGTGTAGTGGCGGTGATGGAGGGAGTGACAGCCATGGCTGCTGTGATGTGTGCAGGTGACCATATTCCAAGAAAACAAAATGAAGGAATCATTTGTGTGTCACAGTGTTGGACGCAGTGTGCACGGCTGGCAGCAGCTTATACAGCCTGATATGATGTACAGCTGACTGTAAAAATACAGAGGCAGGCAGAGAAAGAGCCGGGGATTTCTAACCTTTATTTTACCAGGAAACCTGTTTGAGAACCAGTTCTCAAACAGGTTTCTGGCGGCTGCTTTAGAAAATAAATGAAACTGAGATGAGCATCGCCTGCTGGAAGAAGAAAAGCAATGCTTTTAGATCAGCTCCTTCTCCTGGACATTTCTATAGAATATTCCTATTCATTAGGACCTAAAGAATAAGAGCGGGACCCACTGACTGTGGTTCACCTAAAGTTTAGGCGACTCTGCCTGGATTTCAGCACGACTGTCCCATAATATTAAAGTTGGTTAAATCCACAGAGTCCAATAAATTTTACTGATTTTAAAGATGAAAGGAACTTTCTGGAACGGTTGGGTGTTATTATGTAACCACGTACTGTCCTCACTTCCTCCCTGCTGTTTCTCTTTTGTTCAGGCCTGAAGCAGATAAAGGTGGAGTCTGCAGAGAGCGTCCGCCTGCGGTGTCGGGGTCCTAAAGATGGCAACATCACGCTGTTAGAGTGGAAGAGACACGATCTGCTCTCAGATGGATACGTCTTCTTCTACAGAGACGGTCATCCACATGAAGCCTTCCAGCATCCAAACTTCAAAGGCCGAGTGGAACTGAGTGACCCACAGATGGAAAATGGGGACATGTCCATCATTCTCCACAACACCACCATCACCGACACTGGAACATACGAGTGTCGTATCATTGTGGGGAAAGCAAGGCACAGAAACAGAGCTGCCTCTGAGATCAAGCTTCAGATCAGCCTGAGTGTTGTTGCTCCTCCAGGTGAGTGAGCAGAGTTCAGTGTATCTGTGATCAGAGGTGAAGCTGCTTCCTGCTTGTTGACGTTTGTTTCTAAAGATGTTGTTGATGAGACTTTGTAGAAAGCAGCTGGTCTGAGTGATGTGATCAGAGTGCAGTAGATAATGTCTGACAGCAGTTTGAAGAGGAAATGGATTCTGTTCTGTTCTTCACTCATCACCTACCTGACAGCTGACACCTCACACCTGTTTCTACCTGCAGGTCCAACAGGAGGACTCAGAAAGAGTGGAGGGAAGAAGAATGGCGCTGTTAGATTCATCGCTCTTCTGTTTCTCCTGTGTTTCTTGATGCTGCTGTTTTTGGTTGTTTTTTTTGTTTTTTTTCATGTTCAGAAAACCAAAGAAAAACTGGATCAAAATCCAAACTATGAGGGCTGTGAACAACTTAACTGTGAGTCTCCTGCTACTCTTCCTCTTCAGGACAAATACTGACTGTTACACTTCTGTTTAAGGATAAAGAGCATAACATAAAAATCAAGAGTCTGCTCCCCGGTCCCCAAACAAACCAGGCTTAAACAAAAGGGCGGCTTCAGTGATTACAAATACACAATGACTGAGTTGAGCATTCAGACTGCTGCATATAATCCAGCTAACAGGCACAAGAATTCCACAAACTATCAGCAGTTTGGAGGATGCTGCTGGAACCAGGGCTGCTGAAATGGTCAGATTGGACCAATCAGCAGCTGACACGCCCACAGGACAGCCCATGGATTTGACAATCAGAAGGAGACCTGCAGAGATCCTTGATTAGGAACAGAAACATGAGAGAGTTCATCTGGAATCATCTTCTCTGTTCCTGCACGAGGAGCGACCTCCCCAGTGCCCCTGCTTGGAGTTTTGAATTCAGGCCAAGAAAACAGAGTTATGATCTGCATATAGAACAGGTGATGAACTGGAACCAACAATTCGTAGTGCGGTCAGCCAGGAGGAACCACAGAGGAGCATCGGCTGAGCTGATCGTGGATCTGCCAGTTTGTGCTTTGATCTACAGAAAAAAGACTTTTTGACGGCTGCTTTTGTGATCACTGAAAAACTGTTTAAAAAAGAGGATTCCTGATGAACAATGTGAATACCAGCCTGACACAAAGCGGAGAACTGTGTAACACGTTTCCCTTGGACATAAAAGTTCACTGGTTTGATTCCAGCCAGTGATGCACCAGGGTCCAGTTATCACAACCAAAACACTGTGTTACACATTTGTTAATGAGAGAGTCGTGCCTGAATGACCCATGAACTGACCAATCACAGCAGGCCAGAACCGCCTCCTCTCTGTCTATAAACTAAAATCAATCGGGGTCACATGTCGGGGTCACATGTAGGCACCAGTTATATTTCCCCCTCCGTGAATTGCCACCTTATCGTGGTGGAGGGGTTTGTGAGCTCAGAGATCCTGGGACCTCCTGGGAGGGTCTCCCACGACAAACAGGTCCTGGGTAATGAGCCAGACTAAGAGCAATTCATACACAGTTCAAAATTTAGTATTCACAATGTAAATGCTCTGAATTTATTCAAAGAAATAAAAAAAAAAGAACAAAAACAAGTAGTATAAAATCCAGTGAGGCTCTCACAGTCAGCACGCTGCACATCCACCATGGCTGGTGAGTTTAAAGAAACCTCATTCACTCAATTACATTCAAATCTATTTATAACTCTGATGTTTTTTCTGTGTTTTTGGCTGATAGTCTGTCTGCATTAAAATTAAACTACCATAAAAATCAAAGTCTGTTTGTTTGTGAATGAGCAAACATACAAATTCTTTCACCTTCTTTCTCACATGAAACTAAAACTGGTCCGACAGCTCGACATGTTTGTTTGACGCTCACAGGAAGAATGAGGTCACTTCACTGCTTCCTTACTTTTCTTTGACTTGTCTCATTTATTCAGCATGTTGTAGTTCTCTGTATCAGTATGAGGATTAATTATTTAATCGAATCCTACAAAACATGTTTGTATTACAGAATAATTAATTTCTGGCTACACTTTGTTACTGTAGCCAATCAGGTCATTTTGTTCTCTCGCTCCTGCTGAGCTGGAGCTCACCTACACAATAATGATTCTAGGATCAGATCTTTAGAGGGGCTCAGCTCAAGTCAGCATGCAAACAGTGCAATTAATACATTAATACTAAAATATTTAAATGAGTTCCAAATTCATGGATCAAACTGAAAGATGATCACATAGATTAGAATTTTCTGTTTTGGTCTTTTCAAATTTTCTATTATGACGATTTGATTCTTGGTCCTTTGTGAGGTTACTGTTTGGTCTTTGTGTGACCGTGTGGTTTGATGGTTTTTAAACTACATCAGTGTCTTTCTCCAATTCTTATCTCCACCTTTCACAAACCGAAACCACCTTCATCACATCTTGATAAGCTGCACCGTGAAACGTGGCGCAAGCGAGCATTGCACAATTCTAAATAAGGCAACAATCAGATCAGTGACGATTAACACGTGAGTTTAAAAACTGACTCTGAGTTTATCAACTGTGAGATCGTAGAGAGAGGGTGGAGGGAGAGGGTGGAGAGCCTGGATGGATCCAGTTCATACCGTTGCTCCTTTTGCTTCCAGCACATCCACTGTGACCTGCTCAGGGGTGGGCAATAACTGCTTCTGTTTGAATGTAGCTGAAGCCTTTTACAGTACAGCTGACGGTCGCTAATATTTGACCACATTTACCTGAATGAAAGTTACCGTCCTGCTTTTAAATATGGAGTTTGTTTTCTTTTGAGTCATTTCTTTATGAGCAGATCTGCTGTCCACCACAGAGTGCAGCTGTTGGAGCCATCCTGAGCCAGTAGATGGCAGCACCACAGTGTTTCTATAATTGTCATAATACCAGATTAGAGCTTTTTCATCATACCTGCAATAACAAACATGCTGCAGATACAAAATTACAAAGTTTTTAATAGACAAAATTTCAAATTTGTTTCAAATTGTGCAAAGTTCATCTTTTACAAACCCCTGAAGCTCAAACAGGTGGCTGCACATTGAAGGCTTGACCTCCTTCTTTGACCGCAGTGAATCAGGTCCAATAAACAGAACTACAGACAGAACTGAAGAACCACATGGATCCAAACTGAGAGCCAAACTGCTGCTGTGGTCGACACACAGACTGGGACTCTACATTTGTCTGAATGAAAGATGACGAGTTTCTGTTGAGCAACTAAATTCCTGACACTCTGAAACCGTGCTGCTGCGCTCATCATTCATGAAGCAGAGGTTAAAGGTCATGATAACCTTTAAACATGAACCACCCTGCTGGTGACGGAGAGGCTGAGAGTTACCATCACACTGGATCCCAGCTACGACTTAACTCAATAACTTAGTGAGACACTGCACAGCTCTATCTCCTCTCAGCCTGAATGAGGATGATGTCACCATTTCATTTATGGGCCCTGAGGAAGCTCCACAGACCCTGAAACGCGGACAAAAACACACTTCCTGATGGGGGTGGAGGGCATCAACAGTTCAAAGTGCTTTGGAAACAAAGTCTCTGAAAGTTTTCTGTGAAGTTTCCGACCACTGAACGATGTTCCTGCTGCTTTCAGTCTGCGGCTGCAGTTTCTTTGTTATCTGCTCTGAAGAGAGGTGCACATCAGTGAGTCACAACCACTCACATTTTCCATCAGATACCTTCATGAAACCCACAGACCCACACGAGAACAACAACAAGTTTATTGATCCTGCAGAGAAAGCAGAGCACTGCTGTGGAGACGGCAGCATGACAACAATATTTACAATATATACAAATCTGTTTTATTAGTGAATGTCCTCAGGTCTGAGGGTCTGGACGGATCAGCAGCTGGATTCCAGTGGTTGGACTGCTGGATTACATCAGTAAGGAGTAGATGACCTCTGGCTCTGGTAGAAACACAAACACACACACAGTTCAAACTGAGCCTGTTTCCATGCAGCTCACTGAGAGATGAAATGTTAATAACTCTGTCAGATCCACCACAGTTAAAATACTGTAAAATCAAGTGCCACTGATAAAACTCCGCACTTTCTCTCTGAGTTTCACAATAAAAGTATTGTAACCAAACTGTCACACAAGCTTTTAATGTGAAAGAGGCCCACCAGGAAGTGTGTGGTTTGGTAGATCAAAGAAGACGATCTCAGTGAGCGCTGAGGCACATCACTGAGCTGCACTCACACGATACGAGTGAAAGGACTGTTTCCAAACATATTCACGTCTCTTATTCTGTGTGTGCAAAGATCTGAAGATGCTTTCGACTGAAAGGTTCTTCACTTAAAGAAAAAGCTGCAACAAAACAGGAAGGCAGTGAACTCTGACCTCCTTCATGGCAGTCTGAGCTCTTAGACTCTCACACTGCTTCCTGTGCTGACACTGAACTGCAGGTCCAAACAAACAGAATGGTCCGAATGATTTCAGCTCCATTAAAATGCTCTTTGTGTGGAAGTTCACTGCAGCTCACTGATAATACTATTGTACATTAATGTGTAACAATAAAGAATGACAATGACTCAGTTTCGCTTTTTAATGCTCATCTCATAAACTCTGTCATAACTGTATGAACTCAAGCATTTTATTACAGCAGAGGACCAGCTTCTTATTTTAACTTGTCACATTGGTGTGAATGAGAGGATTTATGAGGTGTAGCTGAGCTTTCACTGCACTGCAGTTAGCCCTGCTACGGCTGCCGAGGATCACTCTCTGCACAGCTATAAGCTCTGATGTCCTCTGCATCTGTTTGCAGTCACAGGAAGTGTGATGAAGGACGAGTGTTTTCATTTCCAAGGCAGATTTCTTAGTAACTGTCGGGGGGTTTCAGAAGCTCTGTGGTCACGTTTCCTGTTGCACACAAACACCCCCCGGCTTCACTGGCCTTATCATTAGCATCAGAAGAAAACATTTTACCACAAACAGGCCCACTGTCACTGTTTACCTGCACACATGAATTCAGTGGAAACAGGATGAAGCAGCTGCTGTGGTTTTAATGTAGAGTTTAAAACATACACAACTATTAATAATCCATCCAGCACCATGTTTGTTTGGTTGGCTTTACCCTGGTTTCTTAGGTTGTGCACGTAGTTTGTTAGCGTACACAACAACTCCGACAGGAGACATCGCGGGTCGTAGCTACTGGGTTTGTGTGGAATAGCCCTTTTTTCTTTTTACATCCATCTGGTTTTGATTACTGATGTCACTCTTGGGTTTCTTGCAGTTTCTCTGAGCATTGCAGTCTGACCTTTGGCTGAATTGTATGGGATACCCACTCCTTAAATGTAGCATTGTATTAACACACCTGAATGCTCCAGATGATATAGTTAATCAGGTGCATTTGATGCTGCTTACCCTCTTAATTCCTGTCAAAACTGTCTTTTCCCATGACTGCCATGGGAAACAGACCCTGAACAGTTTTATTTCTTCTAATGGGACTGCAGTGAAAAACGAAAACTACAAAATGATTAATTACATAAAACTAAAACTTAAAATGGGTGAAGAGCACCGAGGAGTTCACTGAGATTTGAATTTCCTGTTTGTTCATTTACATTTGCTTCCTTTTCTTAACAGCCCTGCAGTAAAACCTGAGCAGCGGAAGTGTTTTCATCAGGAACAGGAAACTGAGCGACCACAGAGCTGCCAGCTTCTGTCAACAGACTAACCTCGAGCTAAGAGACAAACAGTCCAGCGTGCAAAGAACAAACTTCACCATTAACTGCCATCTGCAACCTCAGTGGTGGAAAATTACAAAACGTTGTCCAACACAAAGTGTGTACAGTCTGTGAGGTAAAGTCTGGATTCTGCACAAATTCTTAGAAGTCAATGAAAGAAATGAGTGCAGGCAACACACAGGAAGTAAAATTCTTAATTTAGACATCAGACCCACTTCATAATGATGGAAAACTGGTGTCTGTTTTCGGAGCCACTGAGCATGCACAACAAAATATTTCTCCAGTCGATTCATTTTAAGTCTAATTTTAGGGTCAAATCCAAACAATGAATATTTCAACATGATTTATTCACCTGTTCTCCTGACCTGTGGTGAACCTCAAGGCTCCGTTCTTGGTCCTGTTTTTTTTTTTTTTGTTTTCTATACTTGCATCAGTTAGGCTCTCTTTTTGGTGTGCATGGTATTTTTTTTTTCCTCTAATGATGCCAAATTCTACTCTGTGGTCATTTTTATGTTGCTTTGAAGACCTAAAAATCTGGCTGTCTATGAAGAATTTAAACCTCAATAGCAGCAAAATGTAGGTTATCTTTGGGATGTGGTTGTGACCCAGTATTGTTCATGTGCATGCTTACATGCGCCAAAGTGTGAAAGAAGGTGCGGGTCATGACAGTCAGTGGTTTCAGTTGAAACCATAGCCAGTAGCTCGCTCTCTCTGCCGAAAAGGACCCTCTTCTCTACAGCAGACCACATGACGATATCTGGTCGGAGCATCGCTGTCAAGATCTCCCTTGAGAAGACCAACTGTTTTCTGAGGTCTGTCAGCATCTTCCATTCTTTTCCTGGAGCAAGGAGACAATTTCTTTCCCCTGTGGGAAGACGGAGCATGCTTCCAGACCTAACAAAGGCTTCGTGGGTGCTGCGGCCTGGTTTGCTGCCACCCTGCACGTCTCCAGGACCTCAGCTAGTTTGGTGAGAACTTGGTCGTGACGCCACCTGAAACAACCTTGGGTCAGTGCCACTTTGCACCCTGATAGAATATGTTGGATGCCTGCCTTGATGTTACCACAGAGTGGACAGCTCACCTCATCTCCAAACCATAAAGTAAGATTTCTGGGGCATGGGAGGGTGTCATAGGTCACCCTTAGCAGAAAACTGATCCTGGATTATGGTGTCCTCCAGATATCTGCCCAGGTGATACGCCTATCGATGGTCACACCCCATCGTGTCCAAGCTCCCTGGTTAGCCTGGGCTGCTTTGACATGGAAGCGTTCCTGTTCAAATCTTGTCCAACACCATGCTCTTCTTCTGCTGCTTGGTGGCTTTGGACCAAAATTGCTGCGGCGTTCCCCAACCTAGCCCCGCACAGCCAAAATGCACAAACCCGATCACTTCCCGATGTTGCAGATTGGAGATGGCATGCTGTACTTCAGCTTCACCTCTCCACTTGCAACCTGTATGAATGGAAACTTGTGTGTTTCTTATAAGCGGGTCTGCCGAGTCCTTCATTTCCAGTACCAGCCGTGCCTTCTGTTTTTTATACCCTAGGCCAATAGATTTAAGGGGGAGCTGCAGCATATTTTGGCCAAACAGGCTTGCGCCCAAAAAGCAGCGGGGCAAACCCAAGCTTTTGGATGAAGCTGTTGGCTAAGCTATCTATTTTGTTAACTGTAGATATGGGGATTTCACAGATCTTTAGAGGCCACATCACATGATGGTAAAGAGTGTGCTGGTAGCACCACACCTTATGCTTCCCAGGCAGGTGGCTTTGGTCGAACTTTGCCAGGCCCGCTGCCAGTTGTTGCTCTGCTAGCTTCCCCATTTACCTGTCTGACAACTCTGCTGTGTATTCCTGACCAAGACTCCTTAGTGGTTTCTCATCCAGCCTGGGGATGGGCTCCCCTCTGGCTAAGAAGGTGGTTCTTGTGTGTGGCACCCCTTTCCTAATTGCCAGGCTTCTTGACTTCTCTGCCTGGGCCTTCATCCTTGCCCACACAAGAAACTCGTCAAACCGCTTTAGGAGCCTGATCCTGCATGATGCTGTCCGGAGAATACGAGCTGAATTTATCCCAGATCACTGCAGAGTGCTCAATGCAGCCAGGAAAGCCAGGAATTCCAGCTTTCTGGCAGCTGGTGTCAACGTATCCATTTGCCAAGAGGAAGCTGGTCACCCCCTTTGCCAAAATGAAGAAGAAAATCTTCCCCTCCACATTCAGTAAGGCGATGCTTCTGAACTGGCTAGTGGTGTGGGAATCCTGTTCTTTGGGAATGAACACGCTGACTGCCTGCTGCCACTCAAGTGGAATTTGTTCTTTCTTCCAGGGAACCCTCATGAGCTTCCACTGAATTTTAACCAGCCCAGGGCAATGTTTGTAGAGCTTGTAAGGAAGCCCGTGTGGTCCAGGGGCTGAAGCTGACCTTGCCCTCTTGATAAGCTCCTCAATGTCTCGCAACTTGGGTGGAGAGGTGTCAAATGGAGTAATAAAGAGGCTGAATCAGAAAGTGGTGTTTGTCAAAGTGCAAATGCTTCTTGATGCTGAAAGTGAGAAAAACACCATGTGCCTATATGTGTTTCACTCATGTTGCTTTTTTTTTTTTATTGTATGATCAGGAGTGTGGATAGCAGCACCATAATTACAGGCAGCGATGCCAAAGGGGAGCAACCGGACAAATGGAACTATGAAGAAAATTGTCGAAACCTATTACAGTGCTGTGAAAAAGTATTTGCCTTGATACAGATTTCTTAGTTTGTTACACACCTGTCACACTTGCATGATCATCAACAACAGCAACAAAAAAGATATATGTATAAAAAAAGATAACTGTTTTATATTTACTCAGGTTATTAAATGATGATTTAATTAATCTCTCCGTGTGGAGTTCGCATGTTCTCCCCGTGTCTGTGTGAGTTTCCTCCGGGCACTCCGGTTTCCTCCCACAGTCCAAAGACATGCACTTACTGGGGTTAGGTTAATTGGCCAATCTAAATTGCCCATAGGTGTGAATGAGAGCATGAATGTGAGTGCGAATGCTTGTCTGTGTCTCTGTGTTAGCCCTGAGACAGACTGGTGACCTGTCCAGGGTGTATCCTGACTCTCCCCCTATGTAAGCTGGGATAGGCTCCAGCCCCCCGCGACCCTGAAAAGGATAAGGGGAAGCGAATGGATGGATGGATGGATGGATGGATGGATGGATGGATGGATGGATGGATGGATGGATGGATGGATAGATTTAATTAATTAAGAGACAATAATAAAAGAAATAAGTAAATTACCTTAATGAATGAAATCAATTATTTAAAAAAAAATAGCTGTCTAATATTTACAGTGGTTAAATATTAAATTTTTTTGCCGATCTGAAAATTTTTAGGTGTGACAAATAAACAAAAAACTAAGAAATCAGTAAATTTTCACACCGCTGTATGGATCACAAGAAGAAACTAAAAATTTATTTCCTGTAAGGTGTCTTTAAGTCATTAAATCTTTAGGATAACTCACAGAGCTTTGTTGGAGGCTTTGACCACTGGAAGCAGCCTCAGCAGAGCCTCCTCTGAAGCAGAGTATTTCTTCAGGTCAAACACATCCAGATCTTCTTCTGATGACAGTAAGATGAAGAC
>JAVDPK010017457.1:0-12928 GCA_034780415.1 Cichlasoma orientale | reverse complement strand
ACACACACACACACACACACACACACACACACACACACACACACACACACACACACACACACACACACACTGCCATACTGCCCCCCACCCCCCACCCCGCCCCGCCCCTCCCGCACCCCCCCGCTCCGGCCGGTTAGAAATTCAAAACACAACCGCCTCTGAGAATCTCCCGTCCTGCACCGCGGCCTCGCAAAGCCTCTGACGGTTATTTTAATTTAACATAAAAAATAAATAAAAATCACAGAATCGATATTATTCCAAAGTAAAGGCACGGGCGGGTCGTGCTGGTCGACAGGCACATTTTGGTGCGGGTCAAATATTGCTGCTCGCGCGTTTCCATTTCTATTCGTTTTTTTTTTGCGAGTGTGAGGCTGCGCGGGGAGCGCAGCGGCGCTGCCTTTGGCGCCACTTTCAAACCCTCCGCTGACAGAAAGAGTCCGGCTTCAAACACATTTACACACCGCTGCTTTCCTCTTTTTTCATAATTACTGTAACGCCGGCTTTACCCCAATTCCTCATCAGGACACTTTTCCCTCGGAAGGTAAGCGTGAATTATTTTTTTTAAAACGCTTTTGTTACATCAGGTTCTCAGTTTTTGATGCTTGTGTTTGAACGTGTAGGTGAGTGTGTGCAGGGAAAGGGAGCGTTGCTTTAGCAGTGTCAGTGTCAGTGACAGTGAAGCCTGTGCGGAGGCTCCTTGAAATGAAGCTATGCTTGAAACAAAAGGCTGCTGCATGTTGGTCCTCTGAGTCAGGCAGCCTCCGCATGTCCACTCACACACTCAGCCACTTTCAGAGCTTTAGCCATTTCTCACATATAGCCCAGTGTTAACATTACAGAACTTGTTTTATATTTCTTTACAAAAGAGTTTCAGAGATAACTGGGTAAGCTGAGGAAGCGGACACTCCCCTAGTCACAGCCCCCTCCCCAAACACCCCAGCCCACCCCGGCCGCACACGGCGGCTGAATGCGACCTTATAACCAGACTTAAACCATATTTAAAAACTACTTATAGACAAAAGGCGCGCAGCCCGGTTTAATGTAGGAAAAAGCGGAGCCCGGAGGAGGTGCTGGCTCCTGCCCGGCTGTCATCCTGCCAGCACAGTGAGAAACCTGCAGACATATTTTCATAATTACACTTTTACAGGTGCAGCTTTCTCGTTTGTGCGGTTCGCCGTGAATAACTTTTATCCTCCTAAAACATTAGTCAGCTTCGATTATGTATTAGGCGGTTTTGCAAATAATGAACGTACTTTTTCATAAATGTGTTGATATAAAGCTTTAGACTCGGTCAGCGTTGCAGGCAGTTTGCGTGGTTTCTCTGGCGGTTTTGTAAAGTACGAGCAAAGCTTTGGTGAAGCATGCAGACTCAGAAACATTAGGTACAGGGATGCAGAGGCAAACAGCTGGCTTCTCCCGCAGTAACTGAACACCAGGAGCTCTCCCTGCTGCCCTGTAATGCTTTTAGTTAATGCAGCCCCAGCGTGCACATACTATATCTATCATAATGTCCTGAAAAAAAAAGTTAAAGTCATGACTTTTAGTTTATATTTATTATAGTCTGAATTGTGTTTGGTAGCCTGTAGAGGTCAGGCAGTGACCTGAGCCTTCCTCAAAGATCCTGTGCTTCTCAAATACTTATTCTGACACGAACTGCTGCTGCTACAAAAAGGTTTTTGGATTATATTCATTTTCACTTCGCATTCTTTTTTTTTCTCTTACAATTTATTAGATGTGATTCATGACAGATCAGTGCCACAGATAGTCATTGTTAAGTTAATGTAGCAAAAATGTTATGGATTTAAATAGTTGTTGATTTACTGTGAAATCAATGAGAGAAAAGTTGAGTGTATTTTGTTTAAATAAGGCTTTAATGAGAGAATAGGATTTTTTTTACTATTTCCTGTCAACTCATTAACTGTTAATTTATTTCAGTTGCGCGTGCACCACATTCAGAAATATATTAATAGCTAGAAGGGAGATTTTGGAAATGCTCCTAATTCATTTATGATATTCAGAAAAGCTGATTTCATCGAGCATGAGGCTGCTGGAAGTGAAATGTGATATTCAGAGGCCAGAATCTGACAGAAGCCCGCTGAAACTGTCCAGATTCAAAATATAAAACTGCTTTTCTGCATGATTTTACATCTACCCTGACTTGAGCTCAAATTATTTTTTATGATGCCGTCAGTTTAAAAAGGAGAAGAAGAGCAGTGCCTCAGCTGCATTTATTTTCATCATTACTTGTATGATTTGGCCTAGGAAGCCTCGGATAATAAAATCGAGCCTAGAGTGACCTGTTCACATTTCTTCTGTCTGATTTATGATGATATTCAGTTTCCACCGTGTGCAGCAGGAAAGCAGCCGGTCAAATACTCACATGTGCAACAGAAAAATTGTTGTAAAAAAAAATGCAAATTAATTTTAAGGACAAGAGCACTTTAAAGGGCAAAAGTGGCTCAAATCTTGAGCTGAGTGTTGATACTGAATTGTTTCGCTGTCATTATGCTCAGAATTGGACCTGAAACACGGCCCTTCTGTCCACAGCTTTTTTTTCCCTCTCTGACTCTCTGTAAAATTGACCCGACAGCAGACTTTAATCTCATTTTTACCACAAACACACATCCGGGCCCGCTGCCTAAAAAAAGAAGTCAAGAATTAGATGAGGATCGTTTTGGTTCAACTCTGCTATCCTTATATTAAAATTATAAGACGGCTACAAAACGAGTCTGGGGGATTTTGGCCGGTTCAGTGCCGAGCTGCTGAAATTGAATTGAATTGAAGTGAAGAGCCTCTGCAGAGGGGCAGACGTGTGAAGAAGCCACGTGTTTTAATTGTATCACGCTGGAATAACTCATTATTACCTGTAATTAAGAGTGTTTCTGCTGGAATTGGAGTAAAATGGTAGTTTTTTTTGTATTTGGAGCATCTTTGGAAGCTGACCTGCAGTTTGTGCTGTTCCTCTGAGTAATGCTGGAGGAGTTAATTAGTGTCTGTTCAAGGATTTATTTCACATTAGTGTTGCTCTTAGTGGGTTTTTTTTTGGGCCTGCATTTTATTTTTGTGTGTGTGTGTGTACGCGTGAATGTATAACAGGCAGGGAGGGAGGCAGGGCCACGGTTTCCTCCTGGTAAAGCAGTGTAGTTTGAGAGCAGCACTTTCAGCAGTGTGAGAGCCTTCCTCCTTCCTGCCGACTGCCATCTCATGACCACATGAGAACGTGAGAAAATCCAGGAGAGCCAGGCAAACAATGAGCATGGCTATCAGTGCGATTGCATTTCTGCATTAATGCAGAAACGTGTGTTTGCGCGCCGCTCTTCCTGTGTGTGTCGCAGCACATAGAAGTTGGTGGCTCCCTGTGCTTGCTCCCCTCGTGCCTTTGCTGCGGTTTATGGTTTTTATTTTGCAACACTAGCCTTCAAAGTCGACTCCTCAAACTGTGTGTGCGTGAACGCATACAGAGCTTCCTCTCAGAGCCACACTTTCTTCATTTTCCCTCCCTCTCCTCCCTCCCTGTCTCCTCAGGCTTTTTCTTTCAGTCTAACGGTGGAGCAGCTTGGCAGGCGTACAGCCTCAGTGCTCGGCGCTGCGCAGCAGCCCCTTTGCCTTCCACAAATAAATTTTTTACACAAAAACAGTAGCTCCGACAGACCCCTCCTTTCACACCTGTCTCACACACATGCCGGGGGACGACCGGATTTTTTCTCGTGATTTTTCGGCGCCCCCCTAAATGTTGATTTGTACTGTAGAAAGTGATTGCTAGGGAAAAAGGCTGCAGCCCTGTAGGTTTTTATGCCTACTGAGCCTCCTCACTGTCTCAGTGTGCGTAGCTAGGGCTCCAGCGAGGCAGCAGGCAGCACTGAGAAGGACTGGGACATACACACTCACATAGCTAGAAGGTGAAGATGTGAAGGGCCAGGAAGGAAGGATGAGGGGACACCAAGTTGTTGTTGTTTTTCTGGTTGTTTGTTTGTTTGTTTGTTTGTTGGGGGAGGGAGGGGGGGATTTTGGGACTGGGACCAAAACCTTCCCAACCCCCGTCCTCCCCCGACACCCCCTTTTACTACGAACAGAAGCAGGAGCAACCAGAAACCCCTAACAGGCCTTTTTTTCTGCTCTTTCCCTGTCACTGTAACTGACTGCTTATATTCCCTCTGATGTGTGTTTGTGTGGAGCATGTGTGCTGCTGTTGGGACTCTTTTTCGGTTTTTATTTTTATTCGAAAAATCTTGCCATCCTGCAGCCTAAATGCACTGTGTGTCTGCCTGTGCCTCTGTGCCCCGTTTGTTTCCTGTTCTTATTATTTCTTTTTTTTTTTTCTCATTTTATTTTCTGAGGACTAGTTCGAGCTGTTGTCTGGGCTTTGTGACATTATTCGTTTGGTTAGAGCATCCACAAAAATCGGGGAGAAGGTGTGGGGGGGGGCTTACTGTCAGTGCTCCTAGTTAGTCAGCAGTTAGGGCTAGTTAGTTCCTCCATCATTTGGTTAAGATCTCAGCAGCAAACGGTAAGTGGATCCTTTTTTTCCTCTGAAGCGTTTAAAATGGCCTCTGTTGCTGTGAAAGGGGAAGCAGCAGGCCACAGACAGGAGCTTTGCAAAGCTGCCTTGCTTCTCTCTTTTTCTTCCTTTCCCTCCGCCACAATTTTAATTGTGCTCTTTTCCTTATTTCCCTCGCCCCCTCCCGCCAGCCACTCTCCGTTTCATGCTTTGGTTTTTTTTCTTCGTGGGATTAGGCTGGATGTTTGGGCCATAATCTAACACTTGTCTGTAGATGCCTCTTCTGTTGATGTGACCTCTTGTTTCAAATCCAGTCACCTTTCATCAGAGGAGCCCTTTGTGACCACATGTCTTTATAAGGCTTCATATGAGCAGCCCTGGAGGCTCAGCATCAGTTACACTGCACCTTCCGTTCTTTTCTTTTTTTTTCTTCAATGTTGACCTTTTAAATTTATAACCAGATTTTTTTTTTAAATAAAAAAATGACTTTGCTCTATAATATTTAATGCGTGGCAGATATGCATGTTTTTTTGTTTATATTCAAGTTTTATGGAAGTAAAAATCGTAAGTATATCATGCCGGGTGTGGTGCTTCCAGGCCACGCTGCCCCCACCCTCACAGTTTTATTTCAGCTTTACAAACTGCACGCTTTTGTAAAAAAATGACTCTATTCTGTGTTAATCATATTTTAATGTGCAAATGAGAGTCAGCACGAAGAATCAGAAACATGTAACGCGGGTTCCAGTGTAACGACTCGCACGTATGACAAAACTACACAACTCAAAGTTTGCAGTTACATCCTGTTGATTACCTGGTTAAATACTGAACTGGAGGACAAATTCGTACAAGGTCAGTCAACAGAAAATTCCAGCTGTCATTCTTCAGGTCACTGATTTCAAAACCGTCTTTGGGTTTCCGCTGTGAGTACCTGTTCACATGTAGAGGACGAGTAATCAGAGTATTCAGTATCCTCAGGGAGTATTTTTAAAACTAAACCATAAAAGTGATAGACAGTGGCTGCTCTTCTGTAGATACATTTAAAAAAATTCACACTGTTTTTATATATATATATATATATATATATATATATATATATATATATAATCTTTTCTTTTTTTTACTTTTAGCCAGAGGGGAAAAAAATTTGATGATAAAACAACAGATAAAAATCATGTGTACATGATATTAGCTGATAGCTGTCATTACCAACGCTACTCATTTGACTGATTTTCCAGGAAACATACAGTATCACATTAGCAATATGAAATTACAAATATTCCTTATTTTAAATGACTCTGCATTCATAAAGGGGCTGAACAGATTCACTAACCAGTTGTTCCTTTAGCCACTAATATCTGATGAAGTCATTAAGTCTAACAGGCTCATGCTTTAAAGACACTGGAGCTCTTTGCGTCTCATAGAGCAGCAGTAACCCCTCACTGGCTGCACACAGTAATGGTTGGATGCAGCAAAATGCTTTGCTCCATCCAACCATTTAGAGCTCAGGCAGGTTTAGATGATTCTTTCTGTCCTTCTGCAGCAGCTCTTTTTAAGTTCCTCTCCTCTGAACGTCTGCCTCTGTTCAGGAATGAGATGAAGGGAGAGCTGTGTGTCTTGACGGGCCAACAGGCAGTAGTTTTTAATCATACTTTGTGCAGTACAAGTGTGTAAGGGCCACAACAGCCAGACGTGACCTGCGAGGCAGGTCCACTAACTGTCTGCTCCTGTTGCAGTGTTCAGAGTGTGAGCCGCTGCAGGGCTGCAGGTAAGATGCTGCCTTACACTGTAACACACACTTGGCGTGGTGATGAAAGCAGAATCAGGAGTGAGTCAGTGAAAATGAAATTTTAATGCTGAAACTGTAGAAAAGGTTTGGATCATTTTTTTAAATGTTTTTAATTCAAATAAAATCAGGAGATGGATAAAATCTTTTAATTTTGCAGACGTTTGTATTTTGTTTATTTGTAGTGACGTAATTTAGAGGAAGTAAAAAGCAGCCTTTTATAAACTGTATGCAAATGTAGTTTCTCATTTTCTGTCTTGGTGCACATTTACATCAGAGCTGGTCCCGCTCAGCAGTTCTATATTTGGGCTTTTTCTTACTTCAGTGTGCTGCTAACAATCGGCCCTCAGGCTTACAGTGTGGCCACATTTCCTGCTTTATTTTCTCTGTATAATTTTTTTTTAATGATTTTCTGTTATTTTGCGTTTCCAAGGGAATATGATCAGAAAAGAAAACACCTGGATTATCGTAGCATCTAAAAAACTCTTTAAATGCTATTTTTCTACAATAATTGTTACAAAACACACGAGATGTATTTCCTCTTCGTTTCTGCTGCTTCCTCTTTTTTCTCCACTTCCTCCATTTTGTTTCTGTTAAAAAAAAAAAAAAAAAAATGAAAGAAAAAAAACTGAATGATGGTGCAAAACATTCAGAAACGACTCTCCTCGGAGGAAAGCCACACAGATTTCCCTGTTTTGTCTTTGGCTGTTGAACTGATTTTGTGTTGTTCTTCCCCCCCCAGCGTGCGCGCGGCCGGAGCCAGTAAATGTCACGGACTCTCGGGCTGAGTGTGTCCAGGGTGCGCTCTAGCAGCACATCATGTTTTGCAGATGTGCTGAATCACTTCAAATCATAATGTGCTGCCACTGTGAACCCTGGGATCCCCACCGGGAGCTGCTCCCACTCTTTACCTCCAGCTTGCACTTGCGATTGCATCAACTCCTGTGATTTGTCTTAAAGGTCAAAGGTGAAACACATGCTCTGTCGGTGTGCGAGCGTGCATGTGTGGGTTTCTGTTGTGTGTGTGTGAGCAGCTTCATGTGTATCACTGTGTCACATACAGGTGTGTGGGGGGGGTTTCTGTCGAGCTCTGTAACAAAGAAAGGAAAAAGGCATCGCATTGATGTGGACACATTACAGGAGCTGTAATGGCACACACTCAGGTTTAATGGTGTCAGTCACTCAAGGTGTGTAAGACATCCTTCAGCCTCCACAGCGCTCCCATCAAGGGTTTCAGTCCTCTGATTGTGCCGGCGTGCTGGGAAAACTCCACCACAGCTCCACCTCTAGATCTTAGAGAGATCTAGAAATGTGAGGATCATAAAACGTAATGAGGCGAGAAAGCCGGGCCGGCTGAATCAGTCAGGACGGGGATTTTAGCAAAAGTGTTTATTTTATGACCGGGTTCGTGCGGCGTAAGCAATTCCCGACTGCAGACACTGCTGTCAGCATCCACACTTTCATTAAAGGTTTTTATTCAAATATGGGAGCAGCTGAGCTGTTTCTCAGTCATATTTACTGAAATAATAAGCTGCAGAATTTTACCCGCTGCAAGCACGGATCGATAAGCAGGTTTTTGTCCTGAGCCAGAACATGCAGAACGTGGAAGTCACGTGTTTACTGCCAAACAGGACTTGAAAGTCTAAGTTGCACACGTGTGACTTTATTCAAATCAGCAGAAAGGAGAGACGGGGTTTTATTTTATTATTGTCTGTTGTCTTGAAATCATTTGCAAAAACCGTCATGCTGAGGTCGACATGTTTAAAGAATGGCTCTTATAGAACAGCACACTCATTTATAATCCACTGCTAGAATTATAGGAACTATATCTGCATGTATGGCACAACCAGGTCGTCATTAATTAATAGCAGCTAAAACTGAGCTGCTGATGTAATGAAGAGGGCAGGGATCGATATATTTGAATACGATCGTGTAAAGTAAGACATTCAGTATTTGGAGGCGTCTCAGTAGCCAAAGTGCAGCTGTAAGCTGTTACAGATCAGTTTGCCTGTAAGTCCAGAGAAACGGAGACTATAGAAGCAGTTTGTGCTCATGAATCATTGTTTAAGAAGTGGTGCTAGGGTCTTGGACAGCAGTATGAGCACACTACAGTGACACAAAGTGTCCATGCTGTGTTTGCCGTCTCAGTGGAGGTTCTACAATAGCTGCCGGGTTGGTGTGGGCTGAACATTGACCAGCTGTGTGTGTGTGTGTTTTGTTATTTGCATTTTCTGTTGTTGGATCTGTTTTTTGTTTGGTTTTTTTCCCCTCAGCAGGTACTCGTGTCAAGGCCTCGCAGTCCAGCGTCTACAGTCACCCCGGGCGGAGCCGCTCGTGTCAAAATTAAATTCTGTTCCCTCGAGACGTCAGTGAAGGTTTCATGGATCCATTCACAGATAAATGCAAACACCTCTGATCCAGGGTAACCTCTGTGCAGCTCTGCTAAACAGGAAGTGATAACTGATCTTCATATTTCTGGTCAGCTGGTGGGAGACAGATGACAGCATACTGAAGCATAGCTGCGTCACCTATGGGCAGTAAAAATATGACTCTATAAGATTTGAATGGGCGTGCATACATTATGGAAAACCTGTCTAGAATATTTAAATAATTTCAGCGAATTGAGTTTCCATTTACGATGTTCTCTGCATGCATGGCCATGTGTAACTATACGATCTTAAAATGTTTGAGCCAGTTAAACATAAATGATCAGATGCAGCCAAAGTGTAACAGAGCAGTCCGCTCTCCTTTTGTGTGTGTGTGTTTTGAAGCTCACATTCAGTGCATCTGGCTGTAGCAGCACATCATTACTGGTATCTGTCTTCACCGCATTGCCAGTATGTTGTGTGCTGCTTCCGTCAGATACGCGTCACTGCGCGTCGCTGCCATTATCAAGTGTTTTCTGTTATAAATAAACAGCGTGATGTTTTCCAAAATTCCCGGTGGCTCAGCACACGGGTCTGCGACGTGTGGACTGTTAAACTGGCTGTTAATAAAAGCATTTGAAAAATAAAATCTCTGGTGGAATTTATTTTAGGCACGACGACTTCATGTTGCACTGAAGTGAGCACAAACAAACTGCACCTTCAAAGGTTAAAAAGTAACAGCTTTGAAAATTGTAGTTTAATGTCAGAGATATACATGAAGCTAAAATGGACAGTCTCTATACACAAGAAAAAATAAACTAATCGTTTCAACTTCCAGACTCAAGCTGGGATGTTTACAGGAGCTCGACGTGGAGACACTGGAGAAATGCAATATTTATATTCATTCACATTATCTCAGTTTGCCATTTTATTCACAACGGGACAACCTGTGTGTGTTTGTGAGGTGTTTAATAATTTCATTATTGCCACCCTGCCTGTAAGGTTTTACCCACATCGATCACTTTGATATTGAACAAAATGAGGAGATTAAGTGGATTTCTCAGGACGCCTTAAATAGGATTAGCAACCACTCGCTAGTAATCTGGATTGAGTTTGACTCGAATGAAACAAATCGAGTGTGTAGCCGAATCTGCAACAAAGGGACTTCACTCTGAAAATATACAAAAACATTATCGTGTATTTCTGCAAATGTCTGTTCCTAACGTTCTACGTCTAAGTGCTTCCTATCTAAAATTCATTCTAATGAACACATCTGGAGCAACTCAGGGTTCAGTATCTTTCCCAAAGGATACTTTGGCATGCAGACCGGAGCAGCCGGGGATCGAACCGCCGACCTTCCTACCCGCTCTACCTCCTGAGCTGCAGCCACCCCGTTTTGTTAACACTTGCAGAGTTTTACATTTTTGCAGACATTTTGTCATCAGTGCAGTCGAGGTTTTTCTTTTTCCTGTCGTCTCTAAAAATCATTAAAAAATAATAATAAGTGCTTTCTCCCCCTGCTTAAAAAAATGTGTGATATTCTGAGTGTTTCTCCAAGCAGAGGTTAATAAGGAGACAAAATGACCTGAAAAATTCTCACCCTAAAAAAACCCCCCCAAAGGTCACACATTAATGCCCAGCCTGTCTTTGAAGTACTGGAGTCCTGCATCACCCAACATAACTGAGTGCTGCTTGCTTTAATCTGAGTGGTCAGCATCATCTGGCTTCAGACACGAGTCCAGATCATCACACACATTATTTTAAGTGTTTGTCCATCATTCACAGGGGGGTGAAAGGTCAGCGGGACAGCAGGGGCAGGTCACTGGGGTTCATGATGAGGCTGGAGTCCAGGTTCAGGGTATCTATGGAGACACAGAAAAGTCAAACTTGAGTTATTCTAGAATTGAATCTAGAACTATTTCCATAAAATGACCCAAAGCAACACTGTGTCCAGTTCAGTTCGTTTTTATATCATTTATACTGCACAAATCATAACTGCACAAATCATAACGCTATCTTGGAAGGTAAACTCTTTGTCTGCTGTCATGGTCTAAATCTTTAGAGAGGGCCCACAAATATATCGTTTGGCAGCCTATAGTGGTGGATTGCACCCATCAAACCTTTTCCTTTCATTTTTGTCCTTTTTCCAAACTTTTGGATGCAGATTCCTTGGCTCGGAACGTCTTCCAATACCGAGTACTGATCCGATAACGGTGCTGAATTATTAAGCTGTAATCCTCACTGTGAGGATGAACAGAGCGCCTCTCTAGTCTTACTGACCACTCAAAGCACTTTATCTAAACCACACTTAAGTTCATACAGTGCTTTATTCTATACGCTTTAAGCACTTGATCTACCATACCCAACTTTTTATACATTTATTATCTTACTAAACTTTATTTATACAGGTGGTGCCACTGAGACTTATTTACAGGAGAGACCTGTTTCAAACAAGCATAATAAATCCTCAGCATGCACGTCTCTGGAGTACCCAGAGGACGCCCACTCAGGCACATGGAGAACATGTGAACTCCTAACAGAAAGGCCCCACTCAGGGCTCCAAACAGGAACCTTCCCGTTTTGAGGCGACAGTCCTAACCATTGCTGCCCCCTGGGAATCTATAATCTATAAGATTTTTAATCTATAAGACAAGATCAGACTGAATTTAAGCTTTCCTAACTTTATATAAAAAAAACATAATGTAGCAAAATACATCCAAGAGAATAAATTCACTGAAATGGTATTTTATTAGCATAATAAAAAAATAAAACTAAAATGAAATGTATTTAATAAATGGCTCATAAGCTACAGTCAGTGTTTTACAGTCATGGCAGATTCTGCTTCCCTCCTCTCAGTCTGAGTGCACTTTTTACTGCTACACACACACACACACACACACACAGAGCGTAGAGAGTGGAGCTGACAGAAAAGTGAAAGGACATTAGTTACATTATTGTAATTATTAATTGCGTTAATGGCGCTGGTACCTCAGCCCTCCGTCTGACATGTGGTGAAGTAAACACACACAGCTGAGACGAGTGACTCAGCTGTGTGTGCGTGAGCTCTCAGACAGGTTCAGATGACTGTGTGTGCTCACGGTGATGAAGGAACGTGTCACTCGGAGAAAGATTGACTCATCGGTGTGTTTTTAATAGTTTTTGGGAAACAATGAAGCTCAGTGGCACAGAGGAAGAAGATACTGTGTATCTCACAGTCTTTCCTGTCTGACTGTGATGTACAGTAGGCCAGACTTTATTAATAGAGCAGATCGTGTCCAGTCTTACTGACCCAAGCACTTAAGTAGTAAATGGACTGGTTTTATATAGCGCTACTCTACTTGGAGCACGCAGAGCGCTTTATACACCATGCCTCAGTCACCCATTCACTCTATCCTACCTGCTTTCTATCTAACATACACACACACACACACACACACACACACACACACACTCCAGTGAAGGCATCGGCGCAGTACAATGCACAGTGATGCTTTGGCATGCAGACTGGAGCAGCCAGGGAACCAACCACCAACCTCATAATTAGTAGATGAGCTGCTCTACCTCCTGAGCCACCCTCACGCATTCATACAGGGTTTACAACACTGTAACTACTGTGCAGCACTTTTCCTCTCACGCATACTCGTGGTGCTTCTTTGTCTGCAGCGGTTGCGCTGCTCTCAGACTGTGTTTTGAACCTCTTCGTATATTTTCCCCATCAATGTAAAATCACCTGCTCTGCTCCCGGTGCACGTCCATGTTTGGGACTGTTCAGATGCTGCATCCCTTTCATGTGAATGGACAGGGGAAAGCCTGCATTAACTTAGCGAGCTGATAGCCAGTTTCATGTGACCACTTGCCCTGATTACTGATGTTAGGAATTCAGATAATAGAAGATACCCTGGCTAGGCTGACCTCACTTCCTACTGCAGGCCGTCTATTCTTATTGGATTATGAGACCCAATGATGTTGAATGTTGTGTAAATCAGAATGTACCTGAGCTCAGAGTAAGTCTATAAGATTATGACTTGATGCCAGCTTTTCAATATTTGACCGTTTTTGTTATTTTGTGGAACTCTGTGTAAAACAATCTGTGAACTTTACCTTGATCAAAGTTGTTGAGGTTTTTGGAGTTTGATCCCTCACCAAGTCCCTCGATGTCCACAAGATCACTGTTCACATCCGAGTCATTCAAAGCGCTGAGGGTCACATCTACACACACACACACACACACACACACACACACACACACACACACACACACACACACACACACACACACAC